>CAUYUJ010018226.1:0-67500 GCA_963575745.1 Prorocentrum cordatum
TTCGGTTTTCTGTACTTAACTCGAGCTTTGGGGCAGCTACAGTTCTTGTAAGCACAGCTATCGCACTCAGAATCATCACGCGCGTTCGTCTGTTGAATCCAGAGGTCTGAACTCGGCCTGCTAGCCGAGCTAGGTCCGCAAACCTATCAGTATTATTGGAGTGATCTTGATAGACGCTCTCGGTTTTCTGTACTTAACTCGAGCTGTAGGGCAGCTACAGGGCTCATTGTGACAGACATCGCTGGGGAATTATCAGTCGCGTTCGTCTATCGTACCGAGAGCTCTGAACTCGGCCTGCTGCCCGAGCTAGGTTCGCGAAACTGTTCGTTTTGTCCGAATGATCTTGTGACATGCTCTCAATTTTCTGCACTCAACTCGTGCTGGGGAAGGGCTACAGTGCTGCAGGTCACATATATCGATTTGCACACATCAGGCGCGTCTTTCGGTCGATTCCAGAGCTCGGAACTCGGTCTGCTGCTCGAACTAGGTTCGCAAAACTATTATATTATTCGAATCGATACTGTCGGTTTTCTGCACTTAACTCGGGCTGTAGGGGGGCTTCAGTGCTGGGAATCACATGAGTGGATTCGCAGACATCAGACGCGCCCGCCTGTCGCATTCAGAGGTCTCAACTCGGTTTGATACTCGAACTGGGTTGCGAAACTGTTCGTTTTTTGTTTGCGTCATCTTGAGAGGTCTGAAATCGCTTGGGCTTAATTTATAGTCGTTCTTTAGAGTTTTTTTTTTCAACTGTATTTATTGTCTGATGATCATACGTGTCTCCCCGGCGGTTTAGATAGGTTGTCAGGTTACCCGGAGCCACTGGTGGGGGGGGTGTCAAGATAAATTATTGGACGGACCTTTGGTGTACTTTTGGTCGGTTGAAAATTTCGTTCTCGAATTTTGACCATTCGTTAGAGCTCTAGTATTTTTTCCCATGATATTCGATCTGATTCCCGCTCGCCATCTTGATCTCAGCTCGATCGGGTAACTTTGAAGGCCAAAAAGCAGGCAGGCGGGAACGGCCGTTTCGAGTCATCTTGATAGGCGCTGTCGGTTTTCTCTAGATAACTCGAGCTTCAGGACAGCTACAGAGCTGGTTAGCACAGCTAATGCGTTCAGAATGTTCAGGCGCGTTCGCCTGATGAATCCAGAGGTCTGAACTCGGTCTGCTAGCCGAGCTAGGGTCGCAAACCTATTCGTATTATTCGAGTCATTGTAGCAGACGCTCTCTGTTTTTCGTACTTAACTCGATCTATAGGGCAGCCACAGAGCTCATACTAACAGAAATCGATTGAGAATTATCAGGCGCGTTCGTCTGTTGCATCAAGAGCTCTGAAATCGGCCTTCTCTCCGAGCTAGGTTCGCGAACCCATTCGTATTGTTCGAGTCATCTTGAGAAGTGCTTTCGGTTTTCTGTACATAAATCGTGCTGGGGGAGGGCTATAGCTCTGCTGGTCACAGGAATCGATTTCGAGACATCAGGCGCGTCCGTTCGTCGAACCGATCGCTCGAAACTCGGTCTGCTGCTCGAACGAAATCTGGGAATCTGTTTTTGTTAGAGTCATCTTTGGAGGTTCATAAGCGAAAACTGGTCGTTCTCTGAAATTCGTTTCCACATTATATATTGTCAGGAAGCTCTACGAGTCCCCCGGCGGTAAGAAAGGTTGACGGTTTACCGCCGGCGCCCAGTTGGTCGACCCGACCAGAACGGACAATGTGACAACTTTTGGGTGGTTTTGCGATTTTTTGAAAGGTATTTGACCATTTATTTTGAGAAAGCAGATTTTTCGCACCTGTAGATGACTATGAGGGACTCTGCATCTTAATGTGAGCTCTCTACATGCAGTTTTACTATCAAAACACTTGGCGGAACCAACTTCATGTCGACATGAAAAAAAATCATGTGTTCGCTTCTTCGAGAAATGCTTCCAGAAGCTCTCTGCTTGGATGCTGAGCACTCTCACGCGTGCTTGGAGCTCTACGAGGACTCCATGGAGGTGGACCTGGTTGACCTGGTGACGGTTCACCGCCGCCTCGGGCAAATGAGGAGTTGTTGTAAAGAGAAGAGTTGTTGAAAGAAAAAGGGAATACGGTACTTTGACAACTTTTGCTCGGTTGAAATTTCGTTCTCGAAATGTTTGACATTTCGTTAGTGCTATAGTATTTTTTCCGTGATATATTAGATCTTATTTTTCCCGCTCGCCAATCTTGATCTCAGGTCGATTATCGGGTATCTTGTGAAGGCCAAAAAGCACGGTGGGCGGGAACGGCCGTTTCGAGTCATCTTGATACGCGCTGTCGGTTTTCTGAACATAACTCGTGCTCCAGGGCAGCTACAGAGCTGGTAAGCACAGCTAATGCATGCAGAATGATCAGGCGCGTTCGCCTGTTGAACCCAGAGGTCTGAACTCGGTCTGTCAGCCGAGCTAGGTCCGCAAACCTGTTTGTATTATTCGAGTCAAGTTGATACACGTTGTCGGTATTTTCTACTTAACTCGAGCTCTAGGGCAGCTACAGTGCTGGTAAGTACTCGTATCGCACTTAGAATGATCAGACGCGTTCGCCTGTTGAATCCGGAGGTCTAAACTCGGTCTGCTAGCCGAGCTAGGTCCGCAAACCTATTCGTATTATTCGAGTCAACTTGATACGCGTTGTCGGTTTTTTCTACTTAACTCGAGCTGTAGGGCAGCTACAGTGCTGGTAAGCACGCGTATTGCACTCAGAATTATCAGACGCGTTCGTCTGTTGAATCCAGAGCTCTGAACTCGGTCTGCTAGCCGAGCTAGGTCCGCAAACCTATTTGTACTATTCGAGTCAACTTGATACACGTTGTCGGTATTTCCTATTTAACTCGAGCTTTAGGGCGGCTACAGTGCTGGTAAATGCACCACACTACCGCACTCAGAAATCATCTCGGAGATTTAGGCTGTTTGTATTCGAGAGCTCTGTAACTCTGTCTGCTGCGAGATCAGAATCCGAAAACTGTATGTTTATTCTTCCAGTCATCTGTGAGCTAATGTTCGGCGTTCTGCACTTAATTCGGGCCTCGTAGGGAGGCTTTCAGGGCGGCGTTATATATGGAATCGATTCGGAGAACATCAGTCGCGCCCGTACTTGGCGCATTCTGAGGTCTGAACTTGGTTCCTGATACTCGAGGTTCGGCTCAATAAATTTTCGTGTCTCTGCAATTTTTCGACATTATATGTTGTAGGAAGCTCTACGAAGTTCCCCCGGCGGTAAAACAAAGGTTAAACGGGTTTACGCCGGACGCCTGTATTTTCCCGGGGCGCTGGAGAAGCTAGTTGGCAAGAAAAATCTCGACGGACCTTTTGCTGACTTTTGGTCGGTTGAAAATTTTGTTCTCGAAATTTGACCATTCGTTAGAGCTCTAGTATTTTTTTCCCATGATATTCGATCTTATTCCCGCTCGCCATCTTGATCTCAGCTCGATCGGGTAACTTTGAAGGCCAAAAAGCAGGGGGGCGGGAACGGCCGTTTCGAGTCATCTTGATACGCGCTGTCGGTTTTCTCAAGATAACCCGAGCTTCAGGACAACTACAGAGCTGGTCAGCACAGCTAATGCATTCAGAATGATCAGGCGCATTCGCCTGTTGAATCCAGAGGTCTGAACTCGGTCTGCTAGCCGAGCTAGGGTCGCAAACCTATTCGTATTATTCGAGTCATTGTAGCAGACGCTCTCGGTTTTTCGTACTTTACTCGATCTGTAGGGCAGCCACAGAGCTGATAATCACAGAAATCGATTGAGAATTATCAGGCGCGTTCGTCTGTTGAATCAAGAGCTCTGAACTCGGCCTGCTGCCGTAGCTAGGTTCGCGAAACCTATAGGTATTGTTCGATCATACTTGAGAAGTGCTCTCGGTTTTCTGTTACTTGAATCGTGCGGGGGGTGCCGTGATTTACAGTGCTGCTGGTCACAGGAAGAGATTTCAGAGCAACTGGCGACGGCCGTTCGTCGAAACGTGTGCTCGGAACTCGGTTCTGCTGGTCTGCTGATCGAACGAGTTCCGCAAAAAAAAGTTGTATTATTGAGTCATCCTAAAAGCTACTCTCGGTTTTCTGCACTTAACTCTGGCTGTATGGGGGGCTGCAGAGCTGGTAATCACAGGAATCGATCCGCAGACATCAGACGCGTCCGCCTGTCGCATTCAGAGGTCTGAACTCGGTTTCATACTCGAGATCGATTGGAAAACTGTTCGTTTGTTTTGTTAGAGTCATCTTGAGAGGTCTATAATCGCTTGGGCTGGAAAACTAGTCGTTCTCTGAAATTCTTTTCCACATTATATATTGTCAGGAAGCTCTACGAGTCCCCCGGCGGTAAGAAAGGTTGACGGTTTACCGCCGGCGCCCAGTTGGTCGACCCGACCAGAACGGACAATGTGGCAACTTTTGGGTGGTTTTGCAATTTTTTGAAAGATATTTGACCATTTATTTTGAGAAAGTAGATTTTTACGCCAAGCATTGGCATATGAACTCCTCTTTGACAGCAAGTCAGCTCTCTCGATGCATTTTTGTATGAGTTGACTTCCGGGAACTGAGCGAATATGAACATCGAAAAAATCGAATTTCAAGATTTTCGAAAAATCTCCATTTTTTCATTCTGTGTCGATTCTCTGCACTCTTACTAGTGAGAGGAGCTCTACGAGGTTCCCGGCGGTGACCAGGTTGACGGTTCTCCGCCGGCGCCAGTACCTCGTAGAGCTCTTCGGCATCGATGAGCTAGAGAAATTCCGGCGCGGGCTGGAACTAGTTGGCCCATCCAGCCGAGGCGGACAATGTGACAACTTGTGGGTGGTTTTGCGAATATTTGAAAGATATTTAACAATTTATTTTCAGAAAGCAGATTTTTCGCACCTGTAAACAACTTTCAGGGACTCTCTGTCTTAGTATGAGCTCTCTAGGCGCACTTTTACTATCGAAACACTTGGCGAAACCATCTTGATGTCGACACGGAAAAAAATCAAGTATTTTTTTCCGAGAAATGCTTCCAGTAGCCCTTTTTTTTTGATGCTGAGCACTCTTACGCGTGCTAGGAGCTCTACGAGGTTCCCGGCGGTGACCAGGTTGACGGTTCACCGCCGGCGCCAGTTGGCCCCAGGCCGAGGCGGACAATGTGACAACTTTTGGGTGATTTTGCAATTTTTTGAAATATTTGACCATTCATTTTGAGAAAGCAGATTTTTCGCACCTGTAAACGACTATGAGGGCCTCTCTGTCTTAGTATGAATTCCTGTGATTACCAGCTCTGCAGCCCCCCCCTCATACAGCCTGAGTTGAGTGCAGAAAACCGAGAGTACCTCTCAGCGTGACTCGAATAATACAACAGTTTCGCGAATCTCGTTCGAGCAGCAGACCGAGTTCCGAGCTCTCGGTTCGACGAACGGGCGCGCCTGATGTCTCGAAATCGATCCCTGTGACCAGCAGCACTGTAGCCCTTCCCAAGCACGATTTAAGTAGAGAAAACCGAGAGCACTTCTCAAGAGAACTCGAACAATGCCAATAGGTTCGCGAACCTAGCTCGGGGAGCAGGCCGAGATCAGTGCTCTTGATTCAACAGACGAACGCGCCTGATAATTCTCAACCGATTTCTGTGAGTATCAGCTTTGTGGCTGCCCTACAGATCGAGTTAAAACGAAAAACCGAGAGCGTCTGCTACAATCACTCAAATAATACGAACAGCTTTGCGACCCTAGCTTGGCTGGCAGGCCGAGTTCAGACCTCTGGATTCAACAGGGCCTGATCATTCTGCATGCATTAGCTGTGCTAACCAACTCTGTAGTGGTCCTCAAGCTCAAGTTCTCTTGAGAAAACCAACAGCGCGCATCAAGATGACTCGAAACGGCCGTTCCCGCCCGTGTGCTTTTTGGCCTTCAAAGTTACCCGATCGAGCTGAGATCAATATGGCGAGCGGGAATAAGATCGAATATCATGGGAAAAAGTACTAGAGCTCAAACGAATTGTCAAATTTCGAGAACAAAATTTTCAACCGACCAAAAGTCACCAAAAGGTCCGTCGAGATTTTTCTTGCCAACTAGCTCTCCAGCTCCCCGGAATTACTCTTAAGCTTCCAGCAATAACTTGCTAAGGGAAGCTCTACGAGTTATTACTAGCTTCCAGCAATAACTGGCGCCGGCGGTGAACCGTCAACCTGGTCACCGCCGGGAACCTCGTAGAGCTGATTTTGTGCGTGGGAAAGCTCGAAGTCGAAAAAGAGAGCTTCTCGAAGCATTTCTCGAATAGAAAGAAAAGTTGTTTTTTTTTCGTGTCGATATGAAGATGGTTGCGCCAAGTGTTTTGATAGTAAAAGTGCGCCTACAGAGCTGATCCGCAGACATCAGACGCGTCCGCCTGCCGCATTCAGAGGTCTGAACTCGGTTTGATACTCGAGCTCGATTGGAAAACTGTTCGTTTGTTTTGCTAGAGTCATCTTGAGAGGTCTATATTCGCTTGGGCTGAAACACTAGTCGTTCTCTGAAACTCTTTTCCACATTATATATTGTCAGGAAGCTCTACGAGTCCCCCGCGGTAAGAAAGGTTGACGGTTTACCGCCGGCGCCCAGTTCCGGAGCGCTGGAGAGCTAGTTGGCAAGAAAAATCTCGACGGACCTTTTGGTGACTTTTGGTCGGTTGAAAATTTTGTTCTCGAAATTTGACCATTCGTTAGAGCTCTAGTATTTTTTCCCGTGATATTCGATCTTATTCCCGCTCGCCATCTTGATCTCAGCTCGTTCGGGTAACTTTGAAGGCCAAAAAGCACGGTGGCGGGAACGGCCGTTTCGAGTCATCTTGATACGCGCTGTCGGTTTTTCGAACATAACTCGAGCTCTAGGGCAGCTACAGAGCTGGTAAGCACAGCTAATGCATGCAGAATGATCAGGCGCGTTCGCCTGTTGTACCCAGAGGCCTGAACTCGGTCTGCTAGCCGAGCTAGGGTCGCAAACCTATTCGTATTATTCGAGTCATTGTAGCAGACGCTCTCGGTTTTTCGTACTTAAGTCGAGCTGTAGGGCAGCCACAGGGCTGGTATTCACAGGAACTGATTCAGAATCATCAGGCGCGTTCGTCTGTTAAATCAAGAGCTCTGAACTCGGCCTGCTCCCCGAGCTAGGTTCGCGAACCTATTGGTATTGTTCGAGTCATCTCTAGGAGTGCTCTCGGTTTTCTGTACTTAAATCGTGCTCGGGGAGGGCTACAGTGCTGGTGGTCACAGGAATCGATTTCGAGACATCAGGCGCATCCGTTTGTCGAACCGAGAGCTCGGAACTCGGTCTGCTGCTCGAACGAGATCCGCGAAACTGTTGTATTGTTCGAGTCATCCTGAGAGGTACTCTCGATTTTCTGCACTTAACTCAGGCTGCATGGGGGGCTGCAGAGCTGGTAATCACAGGAATCGATCCGCAGACATCAGACGCGTTCGCCTGTTGCATTCAGAGGTCTGAACTCGGTTTCATACTCGAGCTCGATTGGAAAACTGTTCGTTCGTTTTGTTAGAGTCATCTTGAGAGGTGTATAATCGCCTGGGCTGAAAAACTAGTCGTTCTTTGAAATTCTTTTTCATATTATATATTGTCAGGAAGCTCTACGAGTCCCCCTGGCTCGTCCGTTGTCGGCGAAGGAGTCCGAGAAGCTGGCCCAGAGATTGGCCTCGAACAATGAACAGGAGCCGACTTGGGATCTGAGTGATGATGGGATCGGTCTCGAGCTGACGGGCGATTCGCTTCTTATCTGTAACTGGATCAATGGTCTCTGGAAGGTTGAGGGAGGAGAAGGAGGAGATGGGGCTTCTTATCGTTGGCGGGTGGCAAATATTATTTCTCTTTTGGAAGAGTTGGAGGAGGAAGGAATACGACCCCCCTCATGGGGCAACGACTTCATTCGACACATATATCGAGAGAGTAACACAGTAGCCGATGAACTTACCCACTTAGCACGGGAAGGCCAGATATTCAGAGAGCTGTTCCACCACCATATCTTTCGTTCTGATGTCCGAGACAACTTTCGAGTTATTGGCCTCCGCGGATCCTTCGTCGGCGGAGTGTGTGCCCAAGGTGTGGGCGTTGGCTGGTTTCTGCAGATTGGATATATTCCTCGATTCCATGACCCTTACCCTGACCCTGAGCATAGAGATAAGAGAGCTCGTGTAGTCTCCCTCTTCCCCCAAGCCTCCTCTCCTTGTCCAATCATATGGGAAATAGTAGGGCGTTGTGCACAGGCACTCCCCTCCCATAGCAGTATCACTGACGCTGAGCTTTCGGGTCTCGAGGGCCTCTTGCGGGCCGCAGCCCAGGTGGCCCAAGACCTCCAGCTGCAGAGAGACTAGGTTGGCACTTAACGGGCGCTGGGGCGCTCGGTGCCTGGTCAGCCTCCCCCCCCAAAAAAAAGAAAGGTTGACGGTTTACCGCCGGCGCCCAGTTCCCTATAAGCGTGGATCCTGTGTGCGCGAAAGCGCTCGGCAGAGCTTTGGAAGATCTTCGGCAAGTTATTTCTTGGCTCGAGGAGATCTTACTTGGCGGCTTTGCAGGGGGGGTGGGGGGGGGGGGGGCCCCACACATCGTAAACGGCGCCCTACAAGCGTCTCCTGCGAGATTTCCAGCGTCCCGCGCATCGTTTGAGGCGGCCAGGCAGAGGTCCCCGTGCGGCGTTCCGCGCTTGGCTTCGCTATCCGGGTTTTGGACGCTTACAAGTAACTCTTAGAGCTTCCCTTAGCAAGTTATTGCTGGAAGCTTAAGAGTAATTCCGGGGAGCTGGAGAGCTAGTTGGCAAGAAAAATCTCGACGAACCTTTTGGTGACTTTTGGTCGGTTGGAAATTTTGTTCTCAAAATTTGAACATTCGTTAGAGCTCTAGTATTTCTTCCCATGATATTCGATCTTATTGCCGCTCGCCATCTTAATCTCAGCTCGATCGGGTAACTTTGAAGGCCAAAAAGCAGGCAGGCGGGAACGACCTTTTCGAGTCATCTTGAAACGCGCTGCTGGTTTTCTCAAGATAATTCGAGCTTCAGGACAACTACAGAGCTGGTCAGTACAGCTAATGCATTCAGAATGATCAGGCGCGTTCGCCTGTTGAATCCAGAGGTCTGGAATCAGAATGATCAGGCGCGTTCGCCTGTTGAATCCAGAGGTCTGGACTCGGTCTGCTAGCCGAGCTAGGGTCGCAAACCTATTCGTATTATTCGAGTCATTGTAGCAGACGCTCTCGGTTTTTCGTACTTAACTCGATCTGTAGGGCAGCCACAGAGCTGATAATCACAGAAATCGATTGAGAATTATCAGGCGCGTTCGTCTGTTTAATCAAGAGCTCTGAACTCGGCCTGTTCCCCGAGCTAGGTTCGCGAACCTATTGGTATTGTTCGAGTCATCTTGAGAAGTGCTCTCGGTTTTCTGTACTTGAATCGTGCTGGGGGAGGGCTACAGTGCTGCTGGTCACAAGAATCGATGTCGAGACATCAGGCGCGTCCGTTCGTCGAACCGAGAGCGAAACTCGGTTTGCTGCTCGAACGAGATCCGCGAAACTGTTGTATTATTCGAGTCATCCTGAGAGGAACTCTCGGTTTTCTGCACTTAACTCAGGCTGAATGGGGGACTGCAGAGCTGGTAATCACAGGAATCGATCCGCAGAGATCAGACGCGTCCGCCTGTCGCATTCAGAGGTCTGAACTCGGTTTCATACTCGAGCTCGATTGGAAAACTGTTCGTTTGTTTTGTTGGAGTCATCTTGAGGGTCTATAATCGCTTGGGCTGAAAAAACTAGTCGTTCTCTGAAATTCTTTTCCACATTATATATTCTGAGGAAGGTCTACGAGTCCCCCGGCGGTAAGAAAGGTTGACGGTTTACCGCCGGCGCCCAGTGCTCTACGAGGCTGCCGATGGTAACCTGTTGACGGTTTACCGCCGACTCCCAGTTCCGGGGCGCTGCAGAGCTAGTTGGCAAGAAACATCTCGACTGACCTTTTTCCTCGTAGAGCTCTTCGGTATCGATGAGCTAGAGGAATTCCGGCGCGGGTTGGAGCTAGTTGGTCGACCCGGCCAGAAAGGACAAAGTGGTAACTTTTGGGTGGTTTTGCAATTTTTGTGAAAGGTATTTGACAATTTATTTTGAGAAAGCAGATTTTTCGCACCTGTAAACGACTATGAGGGCTTCTCTCACTTAGTATGAGCTCTGTAGGCGCACTTTTACTATCAAAACACTTGGAGGAACCATCTTTATGTCGACACGAAAAAATTCAATTTTCTTTTTTTTTCGAGAAATGCTTCCAGAAGCTCTCTCTTTCGACTCCGACTACTCTTACGCGTGGAATGAGCTCTACGAGGTTTCCGGCGGTGACCAGATTGACGGTTCACCCTTCGTTAGAACTCTAGTATTTTATCCCATGATATTCGATCTTATTCCCGCTTGCTATCTTGATCTCAGCTCGATCGGGTAGCTTTTACTGTCAGAAAGCAGGCAGGCGGGATCGACCGCTTCGAGTTATCTTAACAGGCGGTGAATGTTTCCTCAAAATAACTCGAGCTTGAGGACAGTTACAGAGCTGGTAAGCACAGCTAATCGATCAATAATGATTAGGCGTCTGTCTGTTCACCCGAGAGGTCTGAACTCGCTCTGCTAGCCGAGCTAGGCCCGCAAATCTATTCGTATTATTCGAGTCATGTTGATAGAAACTCTCGGTTTTCTGTACTTAAAGCTACAGAACAGCTACAGAGCTGATGCGTACAGAATATGATTGAGAAGCATCAGTGGCCTTTTGTCTGTTGAATCCACAGCTCTGAACTCGGTCTCGCTGCCCGATCTAGAATCGCGAAACTATTCGTATTGCTCGAGTCATCTTGAGAGATGCTGTCGGTTCTCTGCACTTAACTCGGGCTGCAGGGGGCTGCATGGCTGGTAATGAATGAAATCGATTCGGAGACATAAGGCGCATCCGCCGTGCGAATCCAGAGCTCGGAACTTTGTCTGCTGACAAAACTAGTTCGAGCCATCCTGAGAGTGCTGTCGGTTCCCTGCACTAACTCGGGCTGTAGAGGGGGGGGGGGCTGCAGGGCTGGTAATCACTGGAATCGATTGAGAGACATCAGCCGCGCTCGGCTGTCGTATGCAGGAGAGGTCTGAAATTGCTTGGGCTGAAAAATTATTTTTCTCTGCATTTTTTCCGACATTATATGTTGTGAGGACGCTCTAGTCCCCCGGCGGTAAGAAAGGTCGACGGTTTACCGCCGGCGCCC
Organism: Prorocentrum cordatum; assembly: GCA_963575745.1. Taxonomy (NCBI): domain Eukaryota; class Dinophyceae; order Prorocentrales; family Prorocentraceae; genus Prorocentrum; species Prorocentrum cordatum. The sequence goes on from CAUYUJ010018226.1 coordinate 11,243, forward strand.
AGTTGGCCGATCCGGCGAGAAGGACAAAGTGTTAACTTTTGGGTAATTTTGCGAAAAATTGGGTTATCGCACGCTCGCCAGTAAAATTTGCAGGCCCATAGGTGCAGTATTACTATCAAAACACTTGGCAGAACCGAGGTTGTATAAAAAAAGAAAAACGTGATTTTTCGAGTTCCTCTGATCTTGCTCTAGACGCTTTCTTCATGCTTAGCAAGGAGCGCCCTGTCAGAAAAGAGCTCTACGAGGGTCCCGGCGGTAACCTGGTTGACGGTTTACCGCCGGTTCCCAGTTCCGGCGCGCTGGAGAGCTAGTTCGCAAGAAAAATCTCGACAGAATTTTTGCTGACTTTGGGTCGGTTCAAAATTTTGTTCTCGAAATTCAACAATTTGTTTGAGCTCTAGTATTTTTTCCCGTGATACTCGATATCATTCCCGCTCGCCATCTTGATCTCAGCTCGATCGGGTCAATATTACTATCGAAAAGCACTGTGGCGGGATCGGCCGTTTTGAGTCATCTTGACACGCGCTGTCAGTTTTCTGAACATAACTCGAGCTTCAGGACAGCTACAGAGCTGGTAAGCACAGCTAATCGATGTAGAATGATTAGGCGCGTTCGCCTGTTGAAGCCAGAGTCTGAACTCGGTCTGTTAGCCGAGCTAGATTTGCAAACCTATTCGTATTATTCGAGGCATCTTGAGAAACTCTCGAGCTGTAGGACAGCTACAGAGTTGATTTTCACAGAATCCGATCCAGAATCATCAGTTGCGTTTGTCTGTCGAATCCATAGCTCTGAACTCAGTCTGCTGCCCGATCTGGAATCGCAAAACTATTCGTATTGGTCGAGTCATCTTGAGAAGTGCTCTCGGTTTTCTTCACTCAACTCGCGCTGAGCGGGCTACAGTGCTGGTAGTCAGAGGAATCGATTTCAAGACATCAGTCGCATCCGTGTGTCGAATCCAGAGCTCTGAATTCGGTCCGCTGCCCGATCTGGAATCGCAGAACTATTCGTATTGGTCGAGTCATCTTGAGAAGTGCTCTCGGTTTTCTTCATTCAACTCGCGCTGAGGGGGGCTACAGTGCTGGTCGTCACAGGAATCGATTCGAAGACATCATGTGCGTTCGCCTGTCGAATCCAGAGCTCGGAACTCGGTCCGCTGCCCGAATTAGGTCTGCGAAACTACTGTATTGTTCGAGTCATCCTGAGAGGTAATGTCGGTTTTCTGCACTTAACTCGGGCTGTAGGGGGGCTGCAGGGCTGGTAATGACAGGAGTCGATTCGCAGACACCAGACGCGTTCGTCTGTCGCATTCAGCAGTCAAAAATATTCACTATGAGTCGGAATGTTGGTAGGTGCTGTCGGTTTTCTCAACTTAAGTCGAGCTAGGAAGCTCTACGAGTTTCCCGGCGGTAACCAAGGTTGACGGTTTACCGCCGGCGCCCAGTTCCGGCGCGGGGTGGAGCTAGTTGGCCGACCCGGCCGAGGCGGACAATGTTCCCGGAGAGCTCGCTGAGAGCTAAAGGGTTTAAGATTAGAAGCCGGACGGTGGTTGTGCCCGCCAGGAGCTCCTCCACGGCGGTCCACGTTCCCCGCAGGGGCTTTCTTGAGCCGGCAACGTGTCCGGAGGAGCTTCCGGCAAGCTTCCACGCGGGCCTTCGCGCGTGCAGGCACGCATGGAAGCGTTTCTGGTAGCGCTTCGGCAGCGCTGCAGGGAAGCTATACAGAACTCTCCAGGAAAGACTTCCTGTCCCCAAGGGTCTCTTCGCTCTTCGGGTTTTGGACGCTGCCAAGTGGCAACTTTTGGGTGGTTTTGCGAATATTTGAAAGATATTTGACAATTTATTTTGAAATTCTCAGGTCCGTAGCTGTAGTATTACTACCAAAACACTTGGGGGAATCAACGTTGGATAAAAACAGAAAGGCGTGATTTTTCGAGTTTCTCAGGTCTTGCTCTAGACGCTTTCTTCATGCTTACCGATGAGCGCCGTGTGAGAAAAGAGCTCTACGAGGGCCCCGGCGGTAACCTGGTTGACGGTTTACCGCCGGTTCCCAGTTGCTCTCCGGGTTTTGGACGCTACCAAGTACCTCGTAGAGCTCTTTGACAAAGAGCTAAGAGGAATTCAGGCGCAGGGTGGAGCTAGTAACTCGTAGAGTTTCCCTTAGCAAGTTATTGCTGGAAGCTTAAGAGTAATTCCGGGGCGCTGGAGAGCTAGTTGGCAAGAAAAATCTCGACGGACCCTTTCCTGACTTTTGGTCGGTTCAAAATTTTGTTCTCGAAATTCAACAATTCGTTCGAGCTCTAGTATTTTTTCCCATGATTTTCGATCTTATTTACGCTCGCCCTCTCGATCTCAGCTCGATCGGGTACCTATTACTGCCAAACAGCACACGGGCGGGATCTTTCCGGCGGTGACCAGATTGACGGTTCACCCTTCGTTAGAACTCTAGTATTTTATCCCATGATATTCGATCTTATTCCCGCTTGCTATCTTGATCTCAGCTCGATCGGGTAGCTTTTACTGTCAGAAAGCAGGCAGGCGGGATCGACCGCTTCGAGTTATCTTAACAGGCGGTGAATGTTTCCTCAAAATAACTCGAGCTTGAGGACAGTTACAGAGCTGGTAAGCACAGCTAATCGATCAATAATGATTAGGCGTCTGTCTGTTCACCCGAGAGGTCTGAACTCGCTCTGCTAGCCGAGCTAGGCCCGCAAATCTATTCGTATTATTCGAGTCATGTTGATAGAAACTCTCGGTTTTCTGTACTTAACTCCAGCTACAGAACAGCTACAGAGCTGATGCGTACAGAATATGATTGAGAAGCATCAGTGGCCTTTTGTCTGTTGAATCCACAGCTCTGAACTCGGTCTCCTGCCCGATCTAGAATCGCGAAACTATTCGTATTGCTCGAGTCATCTTGAGAGATGCTGTCGGTTCTCTGCACTTAACTCGGGCTGCAGGGGGCTGCATGGCTGGTAATGAATGAAATCGATTCGGAGACATAAGGCGCATCCGCCGTGCGAATCCAGAGCTCGGAACTTTGTCTGCTGACAAAACTAGTTCGAGCCATCCTGAGAGTGCTGTCGGTTCCCTGCACTTAACTCGGGCTGTAGAGGGGGGGGGGGCTGCAGGGCTGGTAATCACTGGAATCGATTGAGAGACATCAGCCGCGCTCGGCTGTCGTATGCAGGAGAGGTCTGAAATTGCTTGGGCTGAAAAATTATTTTTCTCTGCATTTTTTCCGACATTATATGTTGTGAGGGCGCTCTAGTCCCCCGGCGGTAAGAAAGGTCGACGGTTTACCGCCGGCGCCCAGTTGGCCGATCCGGCGAGAAAGGACAAAGTGTTAACTTTTGGGTAATTTTGCGAAAAATTGGGTTATCGCACGTTCGCCAGTAAAATTTGCAGGCCCATAGGTGCAGTATTACTATCAAAACACTTGGCAGAACCGAGGTTGTATAAAAAAAGAAAAACGTGATTTTTCGAGTTCCTCTGATCTTGCTCTAGACGCTTTCTTCATGCTTAGCAAGGAGCGCCCTGTCAGAAAAGAGCTCTACGAGGGTCCCGGCGGTAACCTGGTTGACGGTTTACCGCCGGTTCCCAGTTCCGGCGCGCTGGAGAGCTAGTTCGCAAGAAAAATCTCGACAGAATTTTTGCTGACTTTGGGTCGGTTCAAAATGTTGTTCTCGAAATTCAACAATTTGTTTGAGCTCTAGTATTTTTTCCCGTGATACTCGATATCATTCCCGCTCGCCATCTTGATCTCAGCTCGATCGGGTCAATATTACTATCGAAAAGCACTGTGGCGGGATCGGCCGTTTTGAGTCATCTTGACACGCGCTGTCAGTTTTCTGAACATAACTCGAGCTTCAGGACAGCTACAGAGCTGGTAAGCACAGCTAATCGATGTAGAATGATTAGGCGCGTTCGCCTGTTGAAGCCAGAGTCTGAACTCGGTCTGTTAGCCGAGCTAGATTTGCAAACCTATTCGTATTATTCGAGGCATCTTGAGAAACTCTCGAGCTGTAGGACAGCTACAGAGCTGATTTTCACAGAATCCGATCCAGAATCATCAGTTGCGTTTGTCTGTCGAATCCATAGCTCTGAACTCAGTCTGCTGCCCGATCTGGAATCGCAAAACTATTCGTATTGGTCGAGTCATCTTGAGAAGTGCTCTCGGTTTTCTTCACTCAACTCGCGCTGAGCGGGCTACAGTGCTGGTAGTCAGAGGAATCGATTTCAAGACATCAGTCGCATCCGTGTGTCGAATCCAGAGCTCTGAATTCGGTCCGCTGCCCGATCTGGAATCGCAGAACTATTCGTATTGGTCGAGTCATCTTGAGAAGTGCTCTCGGTTTTCTTCATTCAACTCGCGCTGAGGGGGGCTACAGTGCTGGTCGTCACAGGAATCGATTCGAAGACATCATGTGCGTTCGCCTGTCGAATCCAGAGCTCGGAACTCGGTCCGCTGCCCGAATTAGGTCTGCGAAACTACTGTATTGTTCGAGTCATCCTGAGAGGTAATGTCGGTTTTCTGCACTTAACTCGGGCTGTAGGGGGGCTGCAGGGCTGGTAATGACAGGAGTCGATTCGCAGACACCAGACGCGTTCGTCTGTCGCATTCAGCAGTCAAAAATATTCACTATGAGTCGGAATGTTGGTAGGTGCTGTCGGTTTTCTCAACTTAAGTCGAGCTAGGAAGCTCTACGAGTTTCCCGGCGGTAACCAAGGTTACCGTAGCCATTTTGGCTCAAGCTCTACGAGGTTCCCGGCGGTGACCAGGTTGTGGCAGAGCTTACCTCCTGCCCAGCCTGGCCTCGCCGCTGGGGGTCCCCTCGTTTCGAGCTGCATCGTGCAGAGAGGCGGCTTTTGTTCCCCATACTGTACACGGTATCAAGGCGGAAGCGCGGGAATCGAAATCTGGCGGGGCATTCCTTCACAACGTGGTTCCACATACTGTACACGGTGGTTCCACATACTGTACTGTTCCACATAATTGATTCACTGTTATCGTGAGAGGACTCAGGACGGGAGACTCCTGGGATTCACAAGTTGTCTTTCGTCGGCAGTGTGGTCTTGAACATTGGGGAGAGACAACATCACAGTGGTACCGCAGACAGGGTCCTTCCTTGGACATACCTTCTGTTGACCTGGATCAATATTTCGGGACTGCACGCCACAGTTTCAAACGTGCAAGTGAAGTGTTACAAGATCGTGCTTTTCTTCAAAGGTGGGGGTTCCCAGACTCTGAAGATATGGCCAATATTGCTGCCAACATGCCTGGAGGAGGAGATGCAGTCATGGGAGCAGGAGAGGATTTTCAGAGGCAGGTTCGTCATTGCGGGGCAGAGGGACGTGATGGGGAGGGACGAGCATATCAGGATGCGCTTGCACAAGCACGACAGTCTCTTGAGGCAGCCAGGGCGGCCAGCTTGTCCACAGCGAGCGAGGCGCCTGGATGGATGCAAAACTTTCACATAGAAATCATGGCAGGTCAGGCGGTAGCAGCAGCTGAGCAGGGAATGATGAAAGCTGATATTGCACGCATTTCTACCCATCAGGAGGTGCAGGACAAACGCATGAGTGATCTAGAGCGTCAGATGAAGGATCTCCGTTCCAATCCACCAAGCACTGCCAGCGCATCCACCTCTGGAGGTTTCGGTACTGGTCCTGGTGCCAATCCTCTGGGAGGAGGGGGAGGACAGAGGCTCTCTTGGCATCGTAGCTTTGTCGAGCTCACTGGATGGACACAATGGAATGGGTCAACACTTCAGCGTTCACAATCGATGATGAGGGATTCGGATGCTGCTCAGCTCATCACTAATATCAGGTCAATACTTCCCAACGAGATCGATAGTCGTTTCGATGCGATGGGAACCCTACGCTTGAACGGCAGTCGCATGATGATGAGCTCGGTGAAGATGAAGTTTACGGCGGGCACAGAGGATTCAGTTTTCTGGGAGATCAAGCAACTTCTCGAGGATGCCTTCACGCCTGACAACACCCGCACGCCACAGCAGACGGCACGTTGCCCACCCACACGTGCCAGCATGTTTGCGAATATGACAGCCACCCCAGCAGCAGTCAGAGTACGATTGGAAGCACCTCCATGGAAGAAGGATCACATATCGGCATGCGGGAGATTCTACGGCACATGGCGTGAGAAGATAGGCAACAACCCAGCGATGGATATCAAGGCCGAGACGGGGTCGGGCAGTGGTACGAGTACGATCTGGACGAAACCTGCCGATGCGAGCCGCAGACCGGTTGAGGTTGCTGTATTCAAGGTGACGACGGGCAACTGGGAAGTACATCGTGACATATGGGATGGCACGATTAAACACAACACAAACATCACATGCACGTATGATGATTTCACGGCCGCTCTCAATTCAAGTCGTTGACGGGGCTCAACGGGTCCTAAGAGTGGGTCGCCTGACTCCCTACTCATGCAGCTTGGGACTTTGAATGTGAATAAGATCGGCAAGAGTCAGGACAGGGGATTTAGTTGCATGCGCCTACTGTCGACACTGGGGGTAAATATCGTGTGTCTGCAGGAGTGCCAGAACCTCTCACATAATTCGATCAGTTTTAGAAAGTTGGGATGGGAATCTTATCTCTCTACTTGCAAGCAGGCTGGCGTTGTGATCAGAGGGCAACAACGTCATCATATCAAAGCCAGTTTTTCGACAGACCGTATCTCAATACTTGTGTTTAGGCGCCCGTGTGTTTTCTTGGTGTCAGCGTATTTCCCGCATTGCGATCGTGATGATGCACTTGATGTTCAGAAGAGTATGCTTAGTTATATTAGGCAGACGTTTGCACACTTTTGTTCGCAGAATGGGTCCGAGTACAGACTTGTGCTGGCGGGGGACTGCCAAGTGGAGTTGACGCCTGGACTGGAGACCAGGTACGGGGTCCACACAGGCCAAGCTCTGTCCATTGCTATGCATAGAGGGTACGGTGTGAAGGGGGATCACGAGCAGAGGAGGTGGAGGGAAGATCACATGAGGGAGGAGATGGAGGGCTTCATGCAGCGGATGCGGCTCTGCGCGACAAATACACTAGGGACTCAGAGGGTGCCTACTTTTGAACCTTTAGGCAGGCAGACGGCTCCCCGTGTGCTTGATTACATCATGGTGCCCACCAGTTGGTCTGACATGATTGTAGACGGTAGAGTGGACATGTTGTATGAGGCTCACGACAGCCGATTCAGCGACCATGCTCTCGTTCGTGTTGAGATGAATGTTGCAGCGAAGCCTACATCACGTTACCGTCCTGCACCTAGGCATCATACTGCCCATAAGCAGTTCGAGAGCCATAGGGAGGAGGATATGTTTCGAGCTTTGGTGGATATCCAGGTGCCTGTAGTAGGCCCAGAGGAGATGGCAAGAACAATTCGGGATCACGCACTGCCCCTGCTGAGTGCTCCTGGACACCAGAGGTCACCCCCTGCGAGGACCCCACAGCATGCCCTACTTGAAAAGCAAGTTCGTGAACATAAAGGCAACCGGCAAGCACAGCGTGAACTTAGACGGCAACTCCGACCATTGCAAGACGAATACAATCGACAGAAAGCTGAATATTCAATAGCACCGACGAGGAGGGGGAAGAGGACGAGAGTTCGTAAGCTGAAGGTGGATGGTATTGTTACGGAGGACAGGGAGGCCTGGGAGGAGGAGGTGCAGGCACATGCTGTACGTACCGTGACATGTTCTGCTGAGCGTGAGCGTAATGCTCAGCTTGTTACACGTCTCCGTCGCGCAGCACTTGACAGCCAAGCAGTTGGCCCCACACTCACGCCTTCCGTCATATATCGAGCTCGCGCCCGCCTTCGTAGCGGGAAAGCTTGTGGACCCGATGGTGTTAGCATTGAGTTACTCAAAGCTCTGCCATGGCGCTCGATGCGCAGGATCACTGCTGTGTTTCAGGAAATATATTCGGGTCGTCGGCGCACTCCCAGCTCATGGTGTGATGTGTATTTGAATCTCATGCCGAAGATGTCCAACATGGAGTCCCTGGATGACACCAGGAACTTGATAGTTTCCAACACTCTAGGCAAGTGGTACCTCACGGCAGTCACTATTCTTATCGAGGACAGGCTGGCTCTCTGGAAAAGTAAGTTGGGAATCTACGGCTTCGCAGGGGGACGGCACACATGGGAGATCGCGGCCGCACTTAAAGGTATTGCACAGCACGCTTCTATATGGGGCAAAGATCAGAGCGCACATATTGCATCGGCAGATATTGCACGAGCATTCGACAATGTCACGCTCAGTATGCTTGCACGCGCTATGGATAAACTAGAGATCCCAGCACGCTTACAATATGCACTTATCGAGCCGCTCGCTGTTACAAATTGCACCATCGTCTTCGAGGGGATCCAACTGGATGGGGTTTCTTGGGATAAGAGCTTGAGGACGGGTGGGACTGAGAGCCCGCTTGCTTTCAACATCGTGGTTATCGCCATGTGGGCCTCTGTAGTTGCCTCTTTGGACGCTCAGAACATAGGGTACGAGATCCCCGACCCCCACAACCCCGCTACCTACCACACGTACAACCATGCGCTCTGGGCTGATAATCTGTACCTTGTGGGGAGGAATGCTAAGGAAATCCAGAAGATCGTTGATGTTTTCACCATTGCTTTAGCAGACTGGGGAATGAGTTGGAAGTCATCATCCTTGCAGATACTCGTATGCGGGACCCAGGACCCTACGCCGATTTTGGCCCAAGTCGGAGACCAACGAGTTGCCTTCACACCGGTGGAGTCGCTTTCTATTCTGGGCTGCGTTGTCTGTAAAAGCTTTCTCGAGGGACACGAGGACCTAGCACATCGACTTAAATGCGCCAGAGGATCCTTTTTCGCTCAGATATCATATTTTGGATGCAGATCGGTACCGCTGAAACACAAATATCGTCGTTATCAAGCTCAGGTCCAATCGCGTCTGCTATATGCGGGAGAGATGTTCACGCTTGATGCTGAGGCGGTGCGAACCATACATGCTTTTGAGGGCATGTGTCTGCTGCGTATGTGGTGCCGTCGCAAGCCGTCTTCGCTAACATGGGGTGTCTGGCGCCCTGAGATGCTCCACAAGGTGCGACAGCATTTCGCTGAGGCCAATTTCCCATCAGCTGTACAGATGATTGCTTGGAAGAGCTGGACGATGATGAGAAGTATCAAGGAGTATATCTTGTCAGATTGTCACCGTCGACATGTTCAATGGCGTCAGAGCGCAAGTCCTGAGGAAGCCCCGAGTGCGAGGGAACACCTCAGGCAACGTCGCCAAATTTTGCAGGAGGCGTCAGGACGCAAGTCCTGGGGAAGCCCCGAATGCGAGGGAACACCCCAGGCACACGTCGCCACGTTTGCTGCTGATCCTGGGCCTTCCCAGAAGAGAGTACGATTTGCTGATACACCCTCGCAATCTTTCGCGGGAGTCATCTCACAAGTTGTTGCTGAGAGTATTGCATTGAGTGATAGGCTGGAGGATGTTTCACAGGAGCTCGCCAGGCACATTGCGACCCAGGACGCCAGCTTCAACAGGCAGACCTTGAAGAGACGACGACTGCAGGGGCTACGACAAGGGTTTGGCGGTGATTCTTTGGCTTCTGAGAATATTGATTCAGGGAGTGGGTCGGCGGCTCTACTGCCCACACTCTCCCTCCCAGCTCATGATATTGATCACTGCAGTCCTGATAACAGAGCTTTCGTGGACAGCAGAAGGGGATTGCTCATGTACAATGTTGAGTGGACAACGCGCAGGGACATTATGGCAGAATGTTGCCGACTACACGGCAACCGTACTCAGGCATCCACGATCAAGAGGTTGAGGGCTGGTCCAGAGAGAGTGGGCCAGCGTAGCTGGCAGTATCCATACATTCTTACATATGGCAGCTCCTGGTGGTCGAGTGTCGAGACGAGCTATCGTTCTTTCCTGGAGATGTGGCAGAATCTTTTGTGCATGTACGATAAACCAAAGGTATTCCTGTATTTTGTTCAGAACTGGAAGGGCACAGCGGCGTACTATACACCTCCCGAGATGGTGGGGGATACTGAGCGTATACCGAGTGAGAAAGATACACAAAAACTTGCTAAGAGGTTGGCGATTATCTACGAGAGGCAGACGGTGTGGGACATTGTAAGTCCAGGATTCGGGGTAGAAATCAAAGGGGATAGTTTACTTGTGAATAACTGGCTGACGGGACGATGGCGATGCGACAATAAACAATACCAGAGACGTGTGGACCGATGCATTAACGTTCTAGATCGTGCTGCGGGGGATCTGGGTATTCGAAGTTCTGGATTGGGGAAAGATTTATATAGGCATGAATTCAGGGAAGACAACACACGGGCTGATGAACTTACACATTTGGCCCGCGAGGGCCACTGCTTCTACAACCAGTATGAGTACATGTTTAGCTTTGAGGACTTTCTACAACCTATCGCCTGTCGTGGTGGATACGATGGGGGAGTTTGCAGCAAAGGGACGGGGTGCGGCTTTTGGCTTCAAGTGGGTTTCATCAATCATAGATATGATTGTAATAAGAGTGTCTCGTGTTCTCCTCTCCCCTCCTCCTCCCCCTACTCCGTGTCCTCTAATATGCCTCTCGTTTGGAGGGATGTGTGCGAAGCCGCGTGGTGCCTGGAGGGTGCTACGATAACCGACGCCGAACTTAGTGCTGCTGAGGCGCTTACTAGCGCTGTTGTGCATTTGGCGCAGCAGATTCTGGCCGCCAGTTGACCCAGCTGGAACATCGGTCCGAAAACCCAAAAACCAAGGTTGACGGTTTACCGCCGGCGCCCAGTTCCGGCGCGGGGTGGAGCTAGTTGGCCGACCCGGCCGAGGCGGACAATGTTCCCGGAGAGCTCGCTGAGAGCTAAAGGGTTTAAGATTAGAAGCCGGACGGTGGTTGTGCCCGCCAGGAGCTCCTCCACGGCGGTCCACGTTCCCCGCAGGGGCTTTCTTGAGCCGGCAACGTGTCCGGAGGAGCTTCCGGCAAGCTTCCACGCGGGCCTTCGCGCGTGCAGGCGCGCATGGAAGCGTTTCTGGTAGCGCTTCGGCAGCGCTGCAGGGAAGCTATACAGAACTCTCCAGGAAAGACTTCCTGTCCCCAAGGGTCTCTTCGCTCTTCGGGTTTTGGACGCTGCCAAGTGGCAACTTTTGGGTGGTTTTGCGAATATTTGAAAGATATTTGACAATTTATTTTGAACAAGCAGATTTTTCGCACCTGTAGTGGGTTAAGGCGCGCCTGCCAGTAAAATTCTCAGGTCCGTAGCTGTAGTATTACTACCAAAACACTTGGGGGAATCAACGTTGGATAAAAACAGAAAAGCGTGATTTGTCGAGTTTCTCAGGTCTTGCTCTAGACGCTTTCTTCATGCTTACCGATGAGCGCCGTGTGAGAAAAGAGCTCTACGAGGGCCCCGGCGGTAACCTGGTTGACGGTTTACCGCCGGTTCCCAGTTGCTCTCCGGGTTTTGGACGCTACCAAGTACCTCGTAGAGCTCTTTGACAAAGAGCTAAGAGGAATTCAGGCGCAGGGTGGAGCTAGTAACTCGTAGAGTTTCCCTTAGCAAGTTATTGCTGGAAGCTTAAGAGTAATTCCGGGGCGCTGGAGAGCTAGTTGGCAAGAAAAATCTCGACGGACCCTTTCCTGACTTTTGGTCGGTTCAAAATTTTGTTTTCGAAATTCAACAATTCGTTCGAGCTCTAGTATTTTTTCCCATGATTTTCGATCTTATTTACGCTCGCCCTCTCGATCTCAGCTCGATCGGGTACCTATTACTGCCAAACAGCACACGGGCGGGATCGGCCGTTTCGAGTCATCTTGACACGCGGTGACGGTTTTCTCAAGATAACTCGAGCTTCCGGACAGCTACAGAGCTGGTAAGCACAGCTAATCCATTCAGAGTGATCAGGCGCGTTCGCCTATTGAACTCAGATGTCTGAACTCGGTCTGCTAGCCGAGCTAGGTCCGCAAACCTATTCGTATTATTCGAGTCATCTTGACAGACACACTCGGTTTTCGGTGCTTAACTCGAGCTACAGGACAGCTACAGAGCTGATACGTAGAATATGATTCAGAATCATCAATGGCCGTTGTCTGTTGAATCTAGAGCTCTGAACTCAGTCTGCTGCCCGATCTAGAATCGCGAACCTATTCGTATTGTTCGAGCCATCTTCAGAGATGCTGTCGGTTTTCTGCACTTAACTCGGGCTGTAGGGGGGCTGCATGGCTCGTAATTACTGGAATCGATTCGGAGACATCAAACGCGTCTGCCTGTCAAACCCAGAGCTCCGAAGTCTGTCTACTGCCCGAACTAGGTCCGCGAAACTATTCGTATTGTTCGAGTCATCCTCAGATGTGCTCTCGGTTTCCTGCACTTAACTCGGGCTGTAGTGGAGGTTGCAGGGTTGGTAACCACAGGAATCGATTTAGAGACATCAGACGTGTTTGCCTGTCGTATGGAGAGGTCTGAACTCGGTCTCAGACTCGAGCTAGGTTTGCCAAACTATTTGTATTGTCCGAGTCATCTTGAGGTGCTGTCGATTTACACACGTAACTCGGGCTGTATGAGAGCTACAGAGCTCGTACAGAAGAAAATCCAGAAGCATCGGGGGCGTTCGGCTGTTGCATCCGAGACGTCTGAAATTGCTTGGGCTGAAAATTTTTTTTCTGTGTAATTTTTTTCGACATTATATGTTGTGCTCTACGAGTCCCCCGGCGGTAACAAAGGTTGACGGTTTACCGCCGGCGCCCAGTTGGCAAGGAACATCTCGACGGACCTTTTGCTGACTTTTGGTCGGTTGAAAGTTTTGTTCTCGAAATTCAACAATTCGTTTGAGCTCTAGTATTTTGTCCCGTGATATTCCATCTTATTCCTGCTCGCCATCTTGATCCCAGCTCGATCGGGTACCTTTGACTGCCAAAAAGCACACGGGCGGGATCGGCCGTTTCGAGTCATCTTGTCACGCGGTGTCGGTTTTCTCAAGATAACTCGAGCTTCAGGACAGCTACAGAGCTGGTAAGCACAGCTAATCGATTCAGAATAATCAGGCGCGTTCGCCTGTTGAAGCCAGAGGTCTGAATTCGGTCTGCTAGCCGAGCTAGGTTTGCAAACTTATTCGTATTATTCGAGTCATTTTGACAGGCGCTCTCGGTTTTCTGTACTTAACTCGAGCTACAGGACAGCTACAGAGCTGATACGTACAGAATATGAGTCAGAATCATCAGTGGCCGTTGTCTGTTGAATCCAGAGCTCTGAACTCGGTCTGCTGCCTGATCTAGAATCGCGAAACTATTCGTATTGTTCGAGTCGCTTGCGAGATGCTGTCGGTTCTCTGCACTTAACTCGGGCTGTAGGGGGGCTGCATGGCTCGTAATTACTGGAATCGATTCCGAGACATCAGGCGCGTTCGCCTGCGGAATCCAGAGCTCCGAACTCGGTCTGTTGCCCGAACTAGGTCCGCGAAACTCTTCGTATTGTTCGAGTCATCCTGAGAGGTGCTGTCGGTTTCCTGCACTTAACTCGACTGCAGGGGGGGCTGCAGGGCTGGTAATCACAGGGATCGATTCAGAGACATCAGACGCGTCCGCCTGTCGTGCAGAGGTCCGAACTCGGTCTGATACTCGAACTAGGTTTGCCAAACTATTCGTATTGTTCGAGTCATCTGAGAGGTGCTGGCGATTTACGCACGCAGCTCGGGCTGTAGGAGAGCTACAGAGCTCGTGCAGAAGACGATCTGGAAGCATCCGGGGCGTTCGGCTGTTGCATCCAAGAGGTCTTAAATTGCCTGGACTGAAAAATTATTTTTTCTGTGTAATTTCTTTCGACATTATATGTTGTCAGGAAGCTCTACGAGTCCCCCGGCGGTAACAAAGGTTGACGGTTTACCGCCGGCGCCCAGTTGGCCGGCCCGACGAAAAGAGAGAATGTGGTAACCTGGGGTCGGTGTTTTTCACTTTATGCAAAATTTTGAAGTTCGTTCTTAGAAGTGAGATTTTTATTCCCTGTAGTAAGCTATTGCGCACCTGCGGGTAAATTTTTATGATTACTATCAAAACACTTGGAGGAACCCACTGTGTGAAAACCGAAACATCGTCATTTTTCGAATTTATCGGCTCTCGCTTCAGAAGCTTCCCTCACGTGTTCGGAGGAGCGCTGTGTAAGGAGAGAGCTCTACGAGGTGCCCGGCGGCAACTTGATCGACAGTTTACCGCCGGTTCCCAGTTCCGTCCCGAAAGGGTCTCTTCGCTCTCCGGACGCTACCAATTGGACGCTACCAAGTTCAACGCTATCAAGTTGCTGGAAGCTGAATAGTAATTCTGGGGCGGTAGAGAGGTAGTTGGCCAGAAAAAATACCTCGTAGACCTCTTCGACAAAGAGCGGAGAGGAATTTGGGCGCAGGGTAGAGCTGCTTGGCCGGCCCGACCAAAACAGAGGATACCCAGGGTCGGTAACTTGTAGAGCTTCCCTGAGCAAGTTGTTCCTGGAAGCTTAAGAGTAATTCCGGGGCGCTGGAGAGCTAGTTGGCAAGAAAAGTCTCGACGGACGTTTTGATGACTTTTGCTCGGTTGAACATTTTATTCTCGAAATTGACTTCGTTAGAGCTCTAGTATTTTTCCCGTGATATTTGATCTTATTCCCCCGTCTTGATCTCAGCTCGATCGGGTTCTTTTTGCTGCCAAAAAGCACACGGGCGGGATCGGCCGTTTGGGGTCATCTTGTCACAAAGATAACTGAAGCTTTAGGACAGCTACAGAGCTGGTAAGCACAGCTAATCGATGCAGAATGATCAGCCGCGTTCGCCTGTTAAACCCAGAGCTCTGAACTTGGTCTGCTAGCCGACCTACGCAAACCTATTCGTATTATTCGAGTCATCTTGACAGGCGCTCTCGGTTTTCTGTACTCAACTCGAGCTAAAGGACAGTTTCAGAGCTGATACGTAGAATCCGATTCAGAATCATGAGTGGCCGTTGTCTGTTGAATTCAGAGCTCTGAACTCGGTCTGCTGACCGAGCTAGAATCGCGAAACTATTCGTATTGTTCGAGTCATCTTGAGAGATGCTGTCGGTGCTCTGCACTCAACTCGGGCTGTGGGGGGGCTGCATGGCTGGTAATCACTGGAATCGATTCGGAGACATCAGGTGCGTCCGACTTTCGAATCTAGAGCTCTGAACTCTCTGCTGCCCGAACTAGGTCAGCGAAACTATTTGTATTGTCCGAGTCATCCTGAGAGATGCTGTCGATTTCCTGCACTCAACTCGGGCTGTAGGGGGATGCAGGGCGGGTAATCACAGGAATCGATGCAGAGACATCAGATGCGCATGCAGAGGTCTGAACTCGATCTGATAATCGAGCTAGATTTGCGAAACTATTCGTTTTGTTCGAGTCATCTTGAGAGGTGATCTCGATTTACGCACGTAACTCGGGCAGTAAAGGAGCTGCTGAGCTCGTACAGAAGACAATCCAGAGCATCGGGGGCGTTTGGCTATTACATCGGAGAAGTCTCAAATTGCTTGGGCTGAAAAACTATTTTTTCAGTGTAATTTTTTCGACATTATCTGTTGTCAGGAAGCTCTACGAGTCCCCGGCGGAAACGAATGTTGACGGTTTACCGCCGGCGCCCAGTTCCGGGGCGCTGGAGAGCTAGTTGGCAAGAGTAATTCCGGGGCGCTGGAGAGCTAGTTGGCAAGGAAAATCTCGACGGACCTTTTGATGACTTTTGCTTGGTTGAAAATTTTGTTCTCGGAAGTCAACCATTCGTTAGAGCTCTAGTATTTTTTCCCATGATATTAGATCTTATTTCCGCTCGCCATCTTGATCTCAGCTCGATCGGGTACTTTTTACTGCCAAAAAGCGCATGGGCGGGATCGGCCGTTTCGAGTCATCTTGATACGCGCTGTCGGTTTTCTGAAGATAACTCGAGCTTCAGGACAGCTACAGAGCTGGTAAGCACAGCTAATCGATGCAGAATGATCAGGCGCGTTCGCCTGTTGAAGCCAGAGGTCTGAACTCGGTCTGTTAGCCGAGCTAGGTCCGCAAACCTATTCGTATTATTCGAGTCATCTTGACTGACGCTCTCGGTTTTCTGTACTTAACTCGAGCTACAGGACAGCTACATAGCTGATACGTACAGAATTACATCCAAAATCATAGTGGTCGTTGTCTGGTGAATCGAGAGCTCTGAACTCGGTCTGCTGTCAGATCTAGAATCGCGAAACTATTCGTATTGTTCGAGTCATCTTGAGAGATGCTGTCGGCTCTCTGCACTAACTCGGGCTGTAGGGGGGCTGCATGGCTGGTAATCACTGGAATCGATTCGGAGACACGAGGCGCGTCCGACTTTCGAATCCAGAGCTTCGAGTCATCTTGAGAGCTGCTGTCGATTTACGCACGTAGCTCGGGCTGTAGAAGAGCTACAGAGCTCGTACAGAAGACAATCTAGAAGCATCGGGGGCGTTTGGCTGTTGCATCCGAGAGGTGTGAAATTCTGTGTATTTTTTTCGGTGTAATTTTTTCTGTGTATTTTTTCCGACATCATGTTGTCAGGAAGCTCTACGAGTTCCCGGCGATAACAAATGTTGACGGTTTACCGCCGGCTCCCAGTTTTTTTATACTTTATGCAAACATTTGAAATTTGTTTTGAGGAGTGAGATTTTCATTCCCTGTAGTAAGCTATGGCGCATCTGCTGGTGTATTTTTTTATGGCTCTAGGGGGAGTTTTATTATCAAAACACTTTGAGGAACCGACTTTGTACCGACATTAATAACATGTGTTTTTCTGATTTATCTGATAAGATTTCTCGCTCAGCAGGCAGGGAGGGAGGGAAGGGGGTGGATTATGCCGCGTGTATTAGTTAACTTCTCATGTCCATGCGAAATTCCTCAATTCGTTTGAGCTCTAGTATTTTTTCCCGTGATATTCGATCTTATGCTCGCTCGCCATCTCGATCTCAGCTCGATCGGGACTTTTACTGCCAAAAAGCGCATGGGCGGGATCGGCCGTTTCGAGTCATCTTGATACGCGCTGTCGGTATATTGAACATAACTCGAGTTATAGCACAGCTAAAGAGCTGGTAAGTACACCTCATCGATCCAGAATGATCAGGCGCGTTCGTCTGTTGCATCCAGAGGTCTGAACTCGGTCTCCTAGCCGAGCTAGGCCCACACACCTATTCGTATTATTTGAGTCATCTTGACAGGCGCTCTCGGTTTCTGTACTTAACTCGAGCCATAGGACAGCTACAGAGCTGAGAATCAGCAGTCGCGTTTGTCTGTTGAAGCCAGAGCTCTGAACTCGGTCAGTTGCCCGCTCTACCTGTGGAATCCAGAGCTCGGAACTCGTTCTGCTGCCCAAACTCTGTCCGGAAAACTGTTCGTATTGTTCGAGTCATCCTGAAAGATGCTATCGGCTTTCTGCACTTAACTCGGGCTGTAGGGCGCTGCAGGGCTGGTAATCACAGGGATTGATTTGGAGGCATCAGACGCGTCCGACTGTCGAATCGAGAGCTCGGAGAATCGCGAGAGATGTGAACTCGGTTTCATAGAGATGTGAACTCGGTTTCATACTCGAGCTGGTTTTGCCAAACTATTTGTTTTGTTCGAGTCATCTTGAGAGGTGCTGTCGGTTAACGCACGTAATTTGGGCTGTAGGAGAGCTAGAGAGCTCGTAAGGAAGACAATCCAGAAGCATCGGGGGGCGCTCGGCTGTTGCCTCGAGTGGTCTGAAATCGCTTGGGCTGAAAAACTATTCGCTCTCTGCATTTTTTTGTCCACATTATATATTGTCAGGAAGCTCTGAGTCCCCCGGCGGTAAGACAGGTTGAGGGTTTACCGCCGGCGCCCAGTTTCTTCGTTCCCTAAGGGTCTCTTCGCTCTCCGGGTTTTGGACGCTACCAAGTTGCTGTTAGCAAGTAACTCGTAGAGCTTCCCTTAGCAAGTTGTTAGCTTAAGAGTAATTCCGGGGCGCTGGAGAGCTAGTTGGCAAGAAAAATCTCCACGGACCTTTTGTTGACTTTTGGTGGGTTGAAAATTTTGTTCTCGAAATTCGAACATTCGTTAGAGCTCTGGTATTTTTTCCCATGAGATTCGATCTTATTCCCGCTCGCCATCTTGATCTCGCCTCGATCGGGTATCCTTTACTGCCAAAAAGCACACGGGCGGGATCGGCCGTTTGAAGTCATCTTGACACGAGATGACGGTTTTCTGACCATAACTCGAGCTTCAGGACAGCTACAGAGCTAGTGAGCACAGCTAATCGATTCAGAATGATCAGGCGCGTTCGTCTGTTGAATCCAGAGGTCTGAATTCGGTCTGCTCGCCGAGCTAGGTCCGCAAACCTGTTCGTAAAATTCGAGTCATCTTGACAGACGTTCTCGATTTTCTGTACTTCGCTCGAGCTACAGGACAGCTACAGAGCTGATAGGACAGAAACTGATTCAGAATCATCAGTGTCAGTTGTCTGTTGAATCCGGAGCTCTGAACTCGGTCTGCTGCCCGATCTAGAATCGCGAAACCATTCGTATTGTTCGAGTTATCTTGATAAGTGCTCTCGGTCTTCTGCACTCAACTCGGGCTGAGGGGGGCTACAGTGCTGGTGGTCACAAGAATCGATTTGAAGACATCAGGCGCGTCCGTCTGTCGAATCCAGAGCTCGGAACTCGGTCTGCTGCCCGAACTAGAATCGCGAAACTATTGTATGTCATCCTGAGAGGTGCTGTCGGTTTTCTGTACTTAACTGGGGCTGTAGGGGGGGCTACAGTGCTGGTAGTCACAGGAATCTATTCGGAGACATCAGATGCGTCCGCCTGTCGCATTCAGAGGTCTGAACTCGGTTTCATACTCGAGCTGGGTTTCCAACCTATTCGTTTTGTAGAATCATCTTGAGAGGTGCTGTCGATTTACGCGCGTAACTCGAGGAGAGCTACAGAGCTCGTAAACAAGACAATCCAAAAGCATTGGGGGCGTTCGGCTGTTGAATCGAGAGGTCTGAAATCGCTTGGGCTGAAAAACGATTCGTTCTCTGCTTGTTTTCACAGTATGTATTGTCAGGAAGCTCTACGAGTCCCCCGGCGGTAAGAAAGGTTAACGATTTACCGCCGGCGCCCAGTTGTTGCTGGAAGCTTAAGAGTCTTTCCGGGGCGCTGGAGAGCCAGTTGGCAAGAAAAATCTCGACGAACCTTTTGGTGACTTTTGGTCGGTTCAAAATTTTGTTCTCGGAATTCAACAATTCGTTTGAGCTCTAGTATGCTTTCCCATGATATTCGATCCTATTTCCGCTCGCCATCTTGATGTCAGCTCGATCGGGTACCTTTTTCTGCCAAAAAGCACACGGGCGGGATCGGCTGTTTCGAGTCATGTTGATACTCGCTCTCAGTATATTGGAATCAACTCGAGCTTTAGGACAGCCGCACAGCTGGTAAGCACATCTTATAGATTCAGAATGATCAGGCGCGTTCGTCTGTCGCATCTAGAGGTCTGAACTCAGTCTGCTAGCCGAGCTAGGTCCGCAAACCTATTCGTATTATTCGAGTCATGTTGACAAGATATTTCGATTTTCTGTACTAAACTCGAGCTATAGCTACAGAGCTGATAATTACAGAAACCGATTCAGAATCATCAGTCGCGTTTGTCTGTTGAATGGAGAGCTCTGAACTCGGTCTGCTGCCCGATCAAGAATCGCGAAACTATTCGTATTGTTTGAGTCATCTTAACTCGAGGTGCTGTCGGTTCTGCACTCAACTCGGGCTGTAGGGGGGCTACAGTGCTGGTGGTCACAGGAATCGATTTGAAGACCTCAGGCGCGTCCGCCTGTCGAATCCAGAGCTCGGACTCGGTCTGCTGCCCGAACTAGGTGCGCGAAAATATTCGTATGATTCGAGTCATCCTAAGAGGTGCTCTCGGTTTTCTGCACTTAACTCGGGCTGTAGGGGGGCTGCAGGGCCGGTAATCACAGGAATCGATTCGGAGACATCAGACGCGTCCGCCTGTCGCATTCACAGGTCTGAACTCGGTCTGATACTCGAGCGGGGTTTGCCAAACTATTCGTTTTGTTCGAGTCATCTTGAGAGGTGCTGTCGATTTACGCACGTAACTCGGGCTGTAGGAGAGCTACAGAGTTTGTACAGAAGACAATCCAGAAGCATCGGGAGCGGTCGGCTGTTGCATCGAGAGATCTGAAATCGCTTGGGCTGAAAAACTATTCGTTCTCTGCATTTTTTTTTTTTTTTTTTTTTTTTTTTTTTCCAAATTACATATTGTCAGAAAGCTCTACGAGTCCCCCGGCGGTAAGGAAGGTTGACGGTTTACCGCCGGCGCCTAGTAATTCCGGGGCGCTGGAGAGCTAGTTGACAAGAAAAATCTCGACGGACCTTTGGCTGACTTTTGGTCGGTTGAAGATTTTGTTCTCAAAATTCAACCATTCGTTTGAACTCTAGTAACTCGTAGAGCTTCCCTTAGCAAGTTATTGCTGGAAGCTTAAGAGTAATTCCGGGGCGCTGGAGAGCTAGTTGGCAAGAAAAATCTCGACGGACTTTTTGCTGACTTTTGATCGGTTGAAAATTTTGTTCTCGAAATTCAACAATTCGTTTGATCTCTAGTATTTTCCCCATGATATTCGATCTTATTGCCGCTCGCCATCTTAATCTCAGCTCGATCGGGTACCTTTCACTGCCAAAAAGCAGGCAGGCGGGATTGGCCGTTTCAAGTCATCTTGACACGCGATGACGGTTTTCTGAACATAACTCGAGCTTTGGGACAGCTACAGAGCTGGTAAGCACAGCTAATCGATTCAGAATGATCAGGCGCGTTCGCCTGTTGAATCTATAGGTCTGAACTCGGTCTGCTAGCCGAGCTGGGTCCGCAGACCTATTCGTATTATTCGAGTCATCACAGACGCTCTCGGTTTTCAGTATTTAACTCGAGCTATAGGACAGCTACAGAGCTGATACTTACAGAAACCGATTAAGAATCATCAGTCACATTTGTCTGTTGGATCCAGAGCTCTGAACTCGGTCTGCGAATCGCGAAACTATTCGTATTGTTCGAGTCATCTTGAGAAGTGCTCTCGGTTTTCTGTACTCAACTCGGGCCGGGGGGATACAGTGCTGGTGGTCACAGGAATCGATTTGAAGACATCAGGCGCGTCGGCTTGTCGAATCCAGAGCTCGGAACTCGGTCTGCTGCCCGAACTAGGTCCGCAAAACTATTGTATTGTTCGGGTCATCCTGAGAGGTGCTGTCGGTTTTCTGCACTTAACTCGGGCTGTAGGGCTGCAGGGCTGGTAATCACAGGAGTCGATTCGCAGACATCAGACGCGTCCGCCTGTCGCATTCAGAGGTCTGAACTCGGTTTGATACTCGAGCTGGGTTGCAAGCTATGAGAGGTGCTGTCGATTTACGCGCGTAACTCGGGCTGTAGGAGAGCTACAGAGCTCGTAAAGAAGATATCCAGAAGCATCGGGGGCGTTCGGCTGTTGCATCGAGAGGTCTGAAATCGCTTGGGCTGAAAAACTACTCATTCTCGGCATTTTTTCCACATTAGATTATCAGGAAGCTCTACTAGTTCACCGGCGGTAAGAAAGGTTGACGGCTTACCGCCGGCGCCCAGTTGGTAAGAAAAATCTCGACGGACCTTTTGGTGACTTTTGGTCGGTTGAAAATTTTGTTCTCGAAATTCAACAATTCGTTTGAGCTCTAGTATTTTTTCCCATGATATTCGATCTTATTTCCGCTCGCCATCTCGATCTCAGCTCGATCGGGTACCTTTTACTGCCAAAAAGCAGGCAGGCGGGATCGGCCGTTTAAAGTCATCTTGACACGCGACGACGGTTTTCTGAACATAACTCGAGCTTTAGGACAGCTACAGAGCTGGTAAGCACAGCTAATCGATTCAGAATGATCAGGCGCGTTTGCCTGTTGAATCCAGAGGTCTGAACTAGGTCTGCTAGCCGAGCTAGGTCCGCAAACCTATTCGTATTATTCGAGTCATCTTGATAGACGCTCTCGGTTTTCTGTATTTAACTCGAGGTACAGGACAGCCACAGAGCTGATACGTACAGAAACTGATTCAGAATCATCAGTGGCAGTTGTCTGTTGAATCCAGAGCTCTGAACTCGGTCTGCTGCCCGATCTAGAATCGCGAAACCATTCGTATTGTTCGAGTCATCTTGAGAAGTGCTCTCGGTCTTCTGCACTCAACTCGGGCTGAGGGGGCTACAGTGCTGGTGGTCACAAGAATCGATTTGAAGACATCAGGCGCGTCCGCCTGTCGAATCGAGAGCTCGGAACTCGGTCTGCTGCCCGAACTAGGTCCGCGAAACTATTGTATAGTCCGAGTCATCCTGAGAGGTGCTGTCGGTTTTCTGCACTTAACTCGGGCTGTAGGGGGGCTGCAGGGCTGGTAATCACAGGAGTCGATTCGCAGACATCAGATGCGTCCGCCTCTCGCATTCAGAGGTCTGAACTCGGTTTGATACTCGAGCTGGGTTGCCAAAACTATTCGTTTTGTTAGAGTCATCTTGAGAGGTGCTGTCGATTTACGCATGTAACTCGGGCTGTAGGAGAGCTAGAGAGCTCGTAACGAAGGCAATCCAGAAGCATCGGGGGCGTTTGACTGTTGCATCGAGAGGTCTGCAATCGCTTGGGCTGAAAAACTATTCGTTCTCTGCAATTTTTTCCTCATTATATATTGTCAGGAAACTCTACGAGTCCCCCGGCGGTAAGAAAGGTTGACGGTTTACCGCCGGCGCCCAGTATTTTTTCCCGTGGTATTCGATCTTATTTCCGCTCGCCATCTTGATCTCAGCTCGATCGGATAGCTTTTACTGCCAAAAAGCGTCCAGGCGGGACCGGCCGTTTCGAGTCATCTTGATACGCGCTGTCGGTATATTCGACTTAACTCGAGATACAGGACAGCTACAGGGCTGTTAAGCACATCTTATCGATTCAGAATGATCAGGCGCGTTCCTCTGTTGCATCCAGAGGTCTGAACTCGGTCTGCTAGCCGAGCTAGCTCTGCAAACCTATTCATATTATTCGAGTCATCTTGACAGGCGCTCTCTGTTTTCTGTACTGAACTCAAGCTTTAGGACAGCTACATAGCTGATACTTACAGAAACCGATTCAGAATCATCAGTCGCGTTTGTCTTGTGAATCCAGAGCTCTGAACTTGGTCTGCTGCCCGATCTAGAATCACGAAACTATTCGTATTGTTCGAGTCATCTTGGGAGATGCTGTCGGTTTTTTGCACTTAACTCCTGGTGTAGGGGGGCTACAGTACTAGTGGTCACAGGAATCGATTTGAAGACAACAGACGCGTCCGCCTGTCGAATCCAGAGCTCGGAACTCGGTCTGCTGCCCGATCTAGATCCGCGAAACTATTCTTAGTGTTCGAGTCATCCTGAGAGGTGCTGTCGGTTTTCTGCATTTAACTCGGGCTGTAGGGGGGCTTCAGGGCTGGTAATCACATGAATCGATTCGGAGACATCAGACGCGTCCGCCTGTCGTCAGAGGTCTGAACTCGGTCTGATACTCGAGCTGGGTTTGCCAAACTATTCGTTTTGTTCGAGTCATCTTCAGAGGTGCTGTCGATTCACGCACGTTACTCTGTAGCAGAGCTACAGAGCCCGTGCAGAAGACAATCCAGAAGCATCAGGGGCGTTCGGCTGTTGCATCGAGAGGTCTGAAATCGCTTGGGCTGAAAAACTAATCGTTCTCTGCAATTTTCTTCACCATTATATGTTGTCAGGAAGCTCTACGAGTCCCCGGCGGTAAGAAAGGTTGACGGTTTACCGCCGGCGCCCAGTTATACCTCGTAGAGCTCTTCGTCATCGATGAGCTACAGGACTTCCGGCGCGGGGTGGAGCTAGTAACTCGTAGAGCTTCCCTTAGCAAGTCTTTGCTGGAAACTTAAGAGTAATTCCGGGGCGCTGGAGAGCTAGTTGGCAAGCAAAATCTCGACGGACCTTTTGGTGACTTTTGGTCGGTTGAAAATTATGTTCTCGAAATTCAACCATTCGTTAGAGCTCTAGTATTTTTTCCCGTGATATTCGATCTTATTCCCGCTCGCCATCTCGATCTCAGCTCGATCGGGTACCTTTTACTGCCAAAAAGCAGGCAGGCGGGATCGGCCGTTTCGAGTCATCTTGATACGCGCTCTCGGTATATTGGAGTTAACTCGAGATACAGGACAGGTACAGAGCTGGTAAGCACACCTTATCGATTCAGAATGATCAGGCGCGTTTGTCTGGTGCATCCAGAGGTCTGAACTCGGTCTGCTAGCCGAGCTAGGTCCGCGAACCTATTCGTATTATTCGAGTCATCTTGACAGGCGCTCTCGGTTTTCTGTACTTAACTCGAGCTATATGATAGCTGCAAAGCTGATACTTACAGAAACCGATTCAGAATCATCAGTCGCGTTCGTCCGTTGAATCCAGAGCTCTGAACTCAGTCTGCTGCCCGAGCCAGGTCCGCGGAACTATTCGTATTCTTCGAGTCGTCCTGAGAGGTGCTGTCGGTTTTCTGCACTTCACTCGGGCTATAGGGGGGCTGCAGGGCTGGTAATGACAGGAATCGATTCGGAGACATCAGACGCGCCCGCCTGTCGCATTCAGAAGTCTGAACTCGGTCTGATACTCGAGCTAGGTTTGCCAAACTATTCGTATTGTTCGAGTCATCTTGAGAGGTCGATTTACGCACGTAACTCGGGCTGTAGGAGAGCTACAGAGATCCGATCACAATCCAGAGCATCGGGGGCGTTCGGCTGTTGTATCGAGAGGTCTGAAATCGCTGGGGCTGAAAAATTGTTCGTTCTCTGCAATTTTTGTTCGGTTGACGGTTTACCGCCGGCGCCCAGTTCGCGCAACCGGCCGGGGCGGACAAATTGGTGACTTTCGGTCGGTTTTGCAAAAATTTGAAAGATGTTTAACCATTTATTTTGAGAGCAGATTTTTGCGCGTCTCATTGGCATATAAAACCTCCTCTGACTGTAGCTCAGCTCTCCCGATGCATTTCCTTATGAGTTTACTTCCGGGAATTGAGCGAATATGAAAATCGAAGAAATCGAAAATGAAGATTTGCGGGAAATCTTTATTTTATGACTCTACTCCGATTCTGAGCACTCTTCCGAGTGTAAGGAGCTCTACGAGGTTCCCGGCGGTGACTAGGTTGACGGTTCACCGCCGGCGCCAGGTTCCGGGACGCTGGAGAGCTAGTTGGCAAGAAAAATCTCGACGGACCTTTTGCTGACTTTTGGTCGGTTGAAAATTTTGTTATCGAAACTCAACCATTCGTTAGAGCTCTAGTATTTTTTCCCGTGATATTCGACCTTATTCCCGCTCGCCATCTCGATCTCAGCTCGATCGGGTACCTTTTACTGCCAAAAAGCGTCCAGGCGGGATCGGCCGTTTCGAGTCATCTTGATACGCGCTGTCAGTATATTGGCCTTAACTCGAGATACAGGACAGCTACACAGCTGGTAAGCACACCTTATCGATTCAGAATGATCAGGCGCGTTCGTCTGTTGCATCTAGAGGTCTGAACTCGGTCTGCTAGCCGAGCTAGGGCCGCAAACCTATTCGTATTATTCGAGTCATCTTGACAGGCGCTCTCGGTTTTCTGTACTAAACTCAGAGCTGATACTTACAGACACCGATTCAGAATCGTCAGTCGCATTTCTCTGTTGAATGCAGAGCTCTGAACTTGGTCTGCTGCCCGATCTAGAATCGCGAAACTGTTCGTATTGTTCGAGTCATCTTGAGAGGTGCTGTCGGTTTTCTACACTTAACTCGGGCTGTAGGTGGGCTACAGGGCTGGTGGTCACAGGAATCGATTTGAAGACATCAGGCGCGTCCGCCTGTCGAATCCAGAGCTCGGAACTCGGTCTGCTGCCCGAAATAGGTCCGCGAAACTATTCGTATTGTTCGAGTCATCCTGAGAGGTGCTCTCGGTTTTCTGCACTTAACTCGGGCTGTAGTGGGGCTGCAGGGCTGGTAATGACAGGAATCGATTCGGAGACATCAGACGCGTCCGCCTGTCGCATTCAGAGATCTGAACTCGGTCTAATACTCGAGCTGGGTTTGCCAAATTATTCGTTTTTTTCGAGTCATCTTCAGAAGTTCTGTCAATCTACGCACGTAACTCGGGCTGTAGGAGAGCTACAGAGCTCGTAAAGAAGACAATCCAAAAGCATCGGGTGCGTTCGGCTGTTGCATCGAGAGGTCTGAAATCGCTTGGGCTGAACAATTATTTGTTCTCTGCATTTTTTTCGACATTATATATTGTCAGGAAGCTCTACGAGTCCCCCGGCGGTAAAAAAAGGTTGACGGTTTACCGCCGGCGCCCAGTAATTCCGGGGCGCTGGAGAGCTAGTTGGCAAGAAAAATCTCGACGGACCTTTTGGTGACTTTTGGTCGGTTGAAAATTTTGTTCTCAAAATTCAACCATTCGTTGGAGCTCTAGTATTTTTTCCCGTGATTTGTGATCTTATTTCCGCTCGCCATCTTGATCTCGGCTCGATCGGGTACCTTTTACTGCCAAAAAGCGTCCAGGCGGGATCGGCCGTTTCGAGTCATCTTCATACGCGCTGTCAGTATATTGGACTTACGTCGAGATCCAGGACAGCTACAGAGCTGGTGAGCACGCCTCATCGATGCAGAATGATCAGGCGCGTTCGTCTGTTGCATCCAGAGGTTTGAACTCGGTCTGCTAGCCGAGCCAGGTCCGCAAACCTGTTCGTATTATTCGAGTCATCTTGACAGGCGCTCTCGGTTTTCTGTACTTAACGAGCTATAGAACAGCTACAGAGCTGATTCTTACAGAAACCGATTGAGAGTCATCAGTCGCGTTTGTCTGTTGAATCCAGAGCTCTGAACTCGGTCTGCTGCCCGATCTAGAATCGCGAAACTATTCGTATTGTTCGAGTCATCTTGAGAGATGTTGTCGATTTTCTGCACTTAACTCAGGCTGTAGGGGGGCTGCTGTGCTGGTGGTCACAGGAATCGATTTGAAGACATCAGGCGCGTCCGCCTGTCGAATCCAGAGCTCGGAACTCGGCCTGCTGCCCGAACTAGGTCCGCGAAGCTTTTCGTATTGTTCGAGTCATCCTGAGAGGTGCTGTCGGTTTTCTGCACTTAACTCGGGCTGTAGGGGGGCTGCAGGGCTGGTAATCGCAGGAATCGATTCGGAGACATCAGACGCGTCCGCCTGTCGCATTCAGAGGTCTGAACTCGGTCTGATACTCGAGCTGAGTTTACCAAAATATTCGTTCTGTTCGAGTCATCTTCAGGGTTGCTGTCGATTTACGCACGTAACTCGGGCTGCAGGAGAGCTAGAGAGCTCGTACAGAAGACAATCCAGAAGCATCGGGGGCGTTCGGCTGTTGCATCGAGGTTTGAAATTGCTTGGGCTGAAATACTACTCGTTCTCTGCAATTTTTTTCGACATTATATTGTAAGCTCTACGAGTCCCCCGGCGGTAAAAAAGGTTGACGGTTTACCGCCGGCGCCCAGTTCCGGGGCGCTGGAGAGCTAGTTGGCAAGAAAAATCTCGACGGACCTTTTGCTGACTTTTGGTCGGTTGAAAATTTGGTTCTCGAAATTCAACAATTCGTTTGAGCTCTAGTATTTTTCCCATGATATTCGATCTTATTCCCGCTCGCCATCTTGATCTCAGCTCGATCGGGTACCTTTTACTGCCAAAAAGCAGGCAGGCGGGATCGGCCGTTTCAAGTCATCTTGACACGCGATGACGGTTTTCTGAAGATAACTCGAGCTTCAGGACAGCTACAGAGCTGGTAAGCACAGCTAATCGATTCAGAATGATCAGGCGCGTTCGCCTGTTGAATCTAGAGGTCTGAACTCGGTCTGCTAGCCGAGCTAGGTCCGCAAACCTATTCGTATTATTCGGGTCATCTTGACAGACGCTCTCATTTTTCTGTACTTAACTCGAGCTATAGGACAGCTACAGAGCTGATGCTGACAGAAACCGTTTCAGAATCATCAGTCGCATTTGTCTGTTGAATCCAGAGCTCTGAACTCGGTCTGCTGCCCGATCTAGAATCGCGAAACTATTCGTATTGTTCGAGTCATCTTGAGAAGCTCTCGGTTTTCTGCACTCAACTCGGGCTGGGGGGGGCTACAGTGCTGGTGGTCACAGGAATCGATTTGAAGACATCAGGCGCGTCCGCCTGTCGAATCCAGAGCTCGGAACTCGGTCTGCTGGCCGAACTAGGTCCGCGAAACTATTGTATTGTTCGGGTCATCCTGTGCTGTCGGTTTTCTGCACTTAACTCGGGCTGTAGTGGGGCTGCAGGGCTGGTAATCACAGGAGTCGATTCGCAGACATCAGACGCGTCCGCCTGTCGCATTCAGAGGTCTGAAGTCGGTTTGATACTCGAGCTGGATTGCCAACCTATTTGTTTTTTTAGAGTCATCTTGAGAGGTGCTGTCGATTTACGCACGTAACTCGGGCTGTAGGAGAGCTACAGAGCTCGCAAATAAGACAATCCAGAAGCATCGGGGGCGTTCGGCTGTTGCATCGAGAGGTCTGAAATCGCTTGGGCTGAAAACTATTCGTTCTCTGCATTGTTTCACATAATATATTGTCAGGAAGCTCTACGAGTCCCCCGGCGGTAAGGAAGGTTGACGGTTTACCGCCTGCGCCCAGTGCTGGTGGTCACATGAATCGATTTGAAGACATCAGGCGCGTCCGCCTGTCGAATCCAGAGCTCGGAACTCGCTGGCCGAACTAGTCCGCGAAACTATTGTATTGTTCGAGTCATCATGAGAGGTGCTGTCGATTTACGCACGTAGCTCGGGCTGTAGGGTGGCTGCAGGGCTGGTAATCACAGGAGTCGATTCGCAGACATCAGACGTGTCCGCCTGTCGCATTCAGAGGTTTGAATTCGGTTTGATACTCGAGCTGGGTTGCCAAACTATTCGTTTTGTTAGAGTCATCTTGAGAGGTGCTGTCGATTTACGCACGTAACTCGGGCTGTAGGAGAGGTACAGAGCTCGTAAAGAAGACAATCCAGAAGCATCGGGGGCGTTCGGCTGTTGCATCGAGAGGTCTGAAATCGCTTGGGCTGAAAACTATTCGTTCTCTGCATTTTTTCCACATTATATATTGTCAGGAAGCTCTACGAGTCCCCCGGCGGTAAGAAAGGTTGGCGGTTTACCGCCGGCGCCCAGTTGGTCGACCCGGCCAGAAAGGACAATGTGGTAATTTTTCGGTGTTTTTGCTAATATTTGAAAGATATTTGACAATTTATTTTGAGAAACCAGATTTTTCGCACCTGTAGTGGGTCATGCCGCGTCTGCCAGTAAAATTTCAGGTCTGTAGGTGCAGTATTACTATCAGAACACTTGGCGGAACCGACGTGGAAAAACGTGATTTTTCGAGTTTTTTGTTTCTCGCTCCAGAAGCTTTCTCCATGTGTTCCGACGATCGCCGTGCAAGAAAAGAGCTCTACGAGGTTCCCGGCGGCAATGAGGTTGACGGTTTACCGCCGGTTCCAGTTCCGGCGCGGGGTGGAGCTAGTTGGTCGACCCGACCAGAAAGGACAAAGTACCTCGTAGAGCTCTTCGGCATCGATGAGCTAGAGTAATTCCGGCGCGGGGTGGCGCTAGTTGGTGGACCCGACAAGAAGAGACAATGTGACAAATTTCGGTCGGTTTTCCTAAGATTTGAAAGATATTTGACAATTCATTTTGAGAAGCCAGATTTTTCGCATCTGTAAACGACTATGAGGGCTCTGCGTCTTAATATGAGCTCTGTAGGCGCACATTTACTATCGAAAAACTTGGAGGAACCAACTTCATCTCTACATGAAAACCATTTCTGTTCAATTTCTCGATAAATGTCTCCAGAAGCTCTCCCTTTCAACTCTGAGCCTTCTCGCGCGTAGAAGGAGCTCTACGAGGTTTCCGGCGGTGACCAGGTTGACGGTTCACCGCCAGTGCCAGTGACCTGTGGGCGTTTTTTTTTTTTTTTTTTTTTTTTTTTGTTGTGTGTGTGTGTGTGTGTGTGTGTGTGTGTTTTTTTTTTTTGGTTTTTTCTTCCTAATATAAATATATATATATATATATATATATATATATATATATATATATATATATATCGAGATTTTCAAATACCTCGTAGAGCTCTTCGGTATCGATGAGCTGGAGGAATTCTGGCGCGGGGTGGAGCTACTTGGTCGACCCGACCAGAAACGACAAAGTGGTGACTTTTGGTTGGTTTTGCTCAGATTCGAAAGAATTCATTTTGAGAAAGCAGATTCTTACGCCGAGCATTGGCATATAAAATTTGTTCCCTCAGCAGCTCAGCTCTCTAGAGCGAGTTTTAGTATTAGTTCACTTACCGGAACGAACTACATGTTGACTCCGAAAGATATCATCGTGCGGGTTCGTCTGTTGCATCCAGAGGTCTGAACTGGGTTTGCTACTCGGGCTAGGTCCCAAAACTATTCGTATTCTTTAAGTCACCTCGCAGGTGTTGTCCCTTTTCTGCATTGAACCCGGGCTGTAGGATACCTACGAGCTGGTACGCGCAACAAACGATCCAGAAGCATCCGGAGCGTTCGGCTGTTGTATCGAGAGGTCTGAAATCGCTCGGGCTGAAAAATTATTCGTTCTCTGTAATTTTTTTGACATGATATATGATCAGGAAGCTCTACGAGTCCCCCGGCGGCAAGAAAGGTTGACGGTTTACCGCCGGCGCCCAGTTTGCCGACCCGACCCCGACGGACAATGTGTGAACTTTGGGCCGGTTAGGCAAACATTGTGATATATTTGAATATTCGTAGAAACGGTATTTTTCGCACTTGTAGTGGGTTGTGCCTCTGCCTGTGAAATTCTCAGGTCCGTAGCTGCAGCATTACTATCAAAACACTCGATCAAAACAAAAAAATGTATTCTCGAGTTTCAGCTAACGCTTGATGAAGCTCGTTCGGAGCAGCGCCGCGCAAAGAACAGAGCTCTACGAGGCTCACGGCGGAACCTGGTTGACGCGGTTTACCGCCGGCTTCCAGCTGGTCGACTCGGCTCGGACGGACAATGTGGTAACTTTGAGTCGGTTTTTCTAAGATTTAAAGATATTGGATTGTTCATGATGAGAATTGACATCGAAAAATGCAAAAATCAAGATTCCAAGAAGCTCTTCTGCAAAGTTCTCTGCAATGATTCCGAGCACTCTCGTGCGTGACGGTTTACCGCCGGCTCCCATTGTTCGTGCTACGCTCGCTTAAGTTATACGCCGACAGCACCTGCGAATATGACACTAAACAGCCCACCCGGCGTGGATGCTTTCGACAGGACCGTGTAGTCGATCGACCGGATATCGAAATGGCCACCGGGAATAATCGAAAATGATGAAACACAAATGATAGAGCTCGAACGATTTCGTAAACTTTTCTTTGTTAGAACAATCGAAGACACATCATCAGAGGCGCTCGTTTCTAGAGATGCCCATGCTTGGGCTACTTCCAGAGTTTGAAGCAGAGACTTTTTTTGGGGGGCCCCCCCCCCCCCCCCCCCCTTCTTCTTCTTCTTCTTCTTCTTCTTCTCCCAGAGACGACGATGCCCTGCTTGATCCGCTCTCCTTCTTCTCTTTTCGCGCCTCCTTTACCTTCCTCCTGAGCCTTCTCCATCTCCTTCTGTCTTGCCGGCGGTGACCGAGGTTGGCGGTTCACCGCCGGCTCCCTGGTTCGAGAAGCGATTTAATTAGGTCGAAGTGAAAGAAAACTTTGTCAAGTAGCCACCCCGGCGCGCTGGCATTCTAGCTTCGCCGCTTCGTTCTGGCTCTACGAGTCACTTCCTACATATGTAAAGCGCCTCGGGCTGTTGAGTTCTCAGGTTCGTAGCTGTGATATCGCTTTCAAGATTTACTTTTTGAAATGTTGCGGATATATTTCCAATTTTCCGAGATGCTTGAAGTGAGCTTCTCCTGGGTATCCTAATTCTATAGCACCTGTCAAGAGAACGCTTAATAGCCGATCCCGCCAGAGTGCTTTTTAATAATATACCGGATCCACCTGATATTAAGACGAAGAGCAGAAATAAGATCGATGATGGGTAGAACAAATATTAGAGCTCTAACGAATGTTCAATTTCCGACAATTTTTATTACTAGGAAAAGAAACAACAAAACATCTGTTTTCGGGCCAACTAGCCCCCCGGCGCACCGTAATTATTCTCAAGCTCTACAATCATTGCCCGCCGGTCGGATGCGCCAACTGGCTTCAGTCCGCGTTGGAATTTCTCGAGCGTGTGTACCTGTAGCATTGGAAGCCGGCCGTGAAGTTAATCAGGTTTCCGCCGGAACACTCGCAGAGCTGTAGTGTAGCTTCAAAGCTGACGCGTAATCTGTCCAGAATCATTAGATGTGGTAGTCTCATGTATCTACATATGTGAACTCGGTCTGCTACCAGAGGTAGACCAGCAAACTATTTGCATTCTGCTTCTTTTCAAGATATGAACATGTTTTCCATCATGCGACTCATGCTGATGAGCTGCAGAGCTGTTCGGCGCAGCAATCGTAAGGAATCCTAGAAAGCGCTAGTTACAAGTATCCAGATGCCTGAACACGGTCTGCTACCAGATCTGGATCCAGCAACCTGGTGGCACCTTGCTAATTTTTCAGGGATTATGCTTGTTATCTGAAATCTGCAGATGAGCTGCAGAGCTGTTCGGCACAGCGCTCGGAAGCAACTCCATAGGAACCCTATTCTCAAGTATCAATATGTCCGAACTCGGTCTGCTGCCAGAGCGAGGACCAACCAACTATTCGTACTCTATAATTTTTTTCAAGAGATGAGCATGAGTTTCTGAATGCAACTCAAGCTATAGATCGGTGCAACAGTCGGGATGTAAACATACACGCGCCACTAGATGTCCGAACTCGGTGTGCTACCAGATCTGGAGCCAACAATATATGCGGACTATTCTTTTTTTTGGAGATGGTGCTGAATTACTTGCAGATGAGCTACAGCTATTCCGCATAGCAATTATAATATATCAGAGGCGCGCTAGTTCAAGTATCTAGATGCCTGAACTCGGTCTGCTACACGAGATGAAACGGAACAGCTATTTGTATTCTGCTAATTTGTAATGAAATAATTTTTCCTACTTCATCCCATCTGTAGGCTGGCGGCGACGAACCTGAAAAACACTTGTCGGAGCTGCAGGTAACCAGGTGCAGTCGCCTACGGTATCGAGGCGTATGAATTCGGATTGCAACCATAGCGACGACTGGACAACTAATTCCACTGTACATATTTTTCCAGAGATGATGTGCGTTTTTGAATTGACCCTCCTATCCTCTTCCGTCTTCTCTTTCTCCTCGCTCTTCTCCTGTACCTCCTCTTCCTCCGTCATCTGCTTCTTCTCCTCCGTCTCCTCCTCCTCCTTCTCTCCTTCCTCCTCCTCCTCCTCCTCATCATCATCATCGCCCCCCTTCTCCCTCCACCCTTCCCCTGCTCGTCATTCTTCTCTTCCCCCTCTCCCTCCTTCTTCTTCTCTTGCTTTTTCCTCCTTGTCCTTCTCTTCCTCAGCCTCCTCCACCTCCTTCTTCTTTTTCACTTCTTCTTCTTCTCCACGCCCCCCCCATGAAATTGCGCCCTCGCGCGCGCGGGGCGCGAGATTCGCGCGCCCGCATCCCGCGCGTCTATATGGCAAGGAAGCTCTACGAGTTCCCGGCGGTAACCAAGGTTGCGGAAGCGGAGCTTACCTCCCGCTCTCCCGCGGCCTTGGCCCGTCGGGGACTCCTCGAGCCGCGTCGCGCGGACAGGTTGTGCATGCGCACGTAACGTGCATCTCTGGGTGCCGAACGGGTGATCTGTCGGCATTGGATTGATTAGTTGTTCTTGCGTGCCCCTTCCTTGTGCGGCATCATGACAGCGCAATTTTGTTCGATGAGTTCTGTTTCGACCAGTTGGAAAAGAAAAACAAGGATAATCAAACTGGCGATTTGTAGACAAGCTGTATTTGATGTTATGCAGTTTAATGCTCGTGATCCTTATTTTGTGGCTGATCCGAATACTTTCCCCGCGTTTGGCTGGTTTGATAAACTCGATGATTGTGCGCGAAACCCATGCCCGTTTCAGGGGAACTCGGAGGAGCAGGTCAGTGTATTGTTGAGATTCTTATCGGTGCCAACTGCTGGGCCAACTGATCGTGGAGAAGCTTTCTCGTCTCATTCGGTTGCGTATTCTCCAGGAGGAGAAGGAGGGGATGAAGATGCGGAGATTGCCAAAGTTGCTGCGAATCCGTATTCTGCAGAGATCCATGCGGCCGCTTCAGGATCCCAGGATGTAGGACCCAACCTTGCTGCTGAAGAAGCGTCGCTTGCTTCTCAATCAATTGATGCTGTACTGCACTCAGTTCCTTTGGATTATTCTCTGCACTCAGCTCCTTTGGATTATTCTCTGCATTCAGTTCCCTTGGATTATTCTCGAGTGCAAAGGGAAGTTGGAGGCCCCGAGGCGCTGCCGTTGGCATCCTCGAAAACCCACGGAGAGTGCGAAGTCGACCAGCGTAAAGATAACTGTGCTTTTTCTTCCCGGCTCTGTTCAGATGAGTTGCAGAGCAATTGATCTGAGTGTCAAGCTGCCAGGGACTGGGCCCGTGCCAATGGCGATGCAGTTGCTCTTTGGCGGGAATCCGAACGGCTCCCCAAAGATGAGTTTCATGCTCTGATCGAGGCGCTCAATACATACAAACTTCGAATGGGAATTGAGAGCCCCGAGGGGGCGCCGAGTCCAGAGGGGGATGCTGGCCGTGGGAAAGGCCAGAGGCACCGCAGAAACAGGAGGCGGGCAAGGGCGAAGGCTCAGGCAGTTCTAACTGGCTCTTCTATGTCAAAGTCGGCCCATCCATCTACTTGCGATCCTCCCCAACCTCCGTCCTCTTTTGCGGACTTGTGCAGTTCTTCAAATCGCGCCGAGTGCGCCGGCACGGCTACCACATGGGTGCTCCAGAGGCACATCGCGCGCCTGCTCGTGGCGGACCACCTGCAGAAGGAGGACGCTGATTGGGATGCGGTCTTCCACGCATGGGATAAAATGGCCACCCTGCGAGAGAGGGCAAATTTCTATTTGAGACAGGCTACTCTGCACCGTCTGTGTGAGGCTTACCACCGTGATGGGGAGGAGGACGCGGACATCCAGAGACTCTGGGAGCAGTGTCGGTTGGACAAGATAAGGATGCACCGTATTGCGGGGTGGTGCTTCGGACATTGGCGGTGCTTGACATTCTACTCAAGTGGTGCTCAACGGTTGATGGAACAACGCTTGCAGAGCCACATTGGGAACCTTCGTGTAACCTTTTGGCCTCCTCATCATAAAGATTCTATGGCTTCACACCCTGGGAGTTCCACGACTGGGAGTTTATCTAATGCAGTTGTGAGTTCAGCAGTGACGGAGGACGAGGAGAAACGTAACCACGCATATTATTTGCTTCAGTTGGCGTGTAATTTAAGGATCAGGAAATACTGCTTCCGCAAGTCTGGCTGGGTAAAGCTCGTTCACTCTTTCACGGCTGCCGCGCTGTATCGCCTTATGGCCTCGGGTGCCGAGGAAAAGGCTGTGTTGCTTGAAGCGCTTCTTCGGGATCGCGCGAGACTTGGCCCGATAGCCAATTTGACCCATATGTCGACGGATATCAGAGACTTTAGTCACCACAGACTCGTTCCCAAAAGCGTTACGGAAGCCATGAGGTACGCGACGAATTTTCAGGATGAATGGATGCGTCGCAATGTAAAGAACTACCGCGAGTTGGCGGCCAAGGCGGGATACCCAATTGATTGATTGATTTAGTGATTGCACATAGGCTGACGTGGTTGGCCAGAACCAGAAATTGTTACGTTGTATTCCATACTTCCCTTATTGAACATGCGAGCAAAACAAAACTAGACGGCCTCCGTGTATTCTTCGACGGAGGTCGCTCTGTGGAGGGATGTGCTGCAGAATGGTGTTTAGGTTTGCGTGTGTACACGGGGCGTGGCTGTTCGTGGCGGAGGAAGCTTTCTCGCTTGATGCCTCTGCTTCTGTCGTGTTCTGTGTGATGTTTGCAGCGCAACGGCTCTGTATGGCCGTGGTGCACGTTTTGGGTGGCCTCTTTCATCTCTAACCTGTTCCTACACTTTTGCAATTTCACATGTCGTGCTGCATCCTTTTCCTTGTTCCTGCATCCTATTCCGATGCCTATGCCTCAGTGGCTCGGCAGTGTGATGATAAGAGATGCCTTCTCTAGCTACCCTGTGCTCCGTTTGGGAGTCTTAGGCTCAGCTGTCACAGCTGTCCGCGCCCTGACTCAAACTCGAACTCTAAACCAAGGTTGACTTTTTGCCGCCGGCTCCCAGTGCGATGACCCAGGGTCGGTTTTTCGAAGATCGTGAAAGATTTGAAAATGCGTCTTGGGAGCCCTTATTTTTGTAACGTGAAGTGGGTTGTGCCGCGTCTGCCTGTGAAGTCCTCAGGTCCGTAGCTGCATTATTACTGAAAAAAATAACGTGGAGAAACCGTCGGCCGTCGGAATGCATTTTTCGAGATCATGATCGTCTCGTGCACTTACCTTAAGCTGGAAGCAAGTGCACAGCTCCAGTAGTCTATGCACCTGTAGTAGATTATGGCGTGTCGGCCTGTTGAATTCTGAGGTCCGTAGCTTTAATATCTCTACCAAAAATCTTGGCGGAACCGACTTCGTCAAAACACATGGCGGAACCAACTTCGTATAACCCCGAGATGTGTTGAAGTGAGCTTCCTCGTCGAGTTCTAAGCGCTACTTCGCGATTCAAGAGCTCTACAAGGCTCCGTCGGGGTCGTCGTCTGTCCGTGTCGCTTCGGATGTGATAGCCAAGACTGGACATCAAAAGTTGGTTCCCGAATCTTCCCAAAGCATTCGAGTTTCTCCCGATAACGGTGGGGGCTCTAGAGGTAGCCGCAAAAACAGAGGCAAAGGCAAACGATAGGGCAGCTTTGAACATGATTGTCTGCATACATTACCTCTCTGTGTATTGTACGCTGTATTGTATTGGATTGTTGATTGTGATTGCCTCGCGTGGTCTTTTGATTGTTGATTGTGATTGCCTCGTGTGGTCATTCTGTGCATTGTTTGAGCTCTAGTAATTCAGTGTGCGCATGTTCAGTTCTTGGCCAGGTCTCCTGGCTCTCTGGTCGTAGTTTTAGTTTTGCCTCTTCAGTGTTCTCACTGTTGTAGGGTTGTACGAGCCTTCAGCGGCGGAGCGCATCTGCGATGTTCTCCCACAGGTTGTGCGAACGTCTTTGGTCATGCATGTTTCTGTTTCTCTATAAGAGCGGACTGCTTGCTTGACAATTTTGAGGCTTCGCTTCGCATGAGACTTCGTTGGACCTGGCCTCAGTGGCCAAGATGGTCCCAGCAAAGACGCAAAAAAACTTGGTTGACGGCTTACCGCCGGCTCCCAGTACTTCGTAGAGCTCTTCGGCAACGATGAGCTAGAGGAGCTCCGGCGCGGGGTGGAGCTAGTTCCCGCCTGGCCCGGGCGGACAACGTGAAGTTTGGGTCGGTTGGACGACCGTTCTGGGAGATTTGACCTCTCGTTTTGAGGGCCTGTTTTTTTTCGCACCTGTAGTGGGTTATTGCCGCGTCTGCTAGTCAAATTCTCAGGTCTGTAGCTGCAGAATTTTCTCATCGAAACACTTGGGGGGGCCCGCGCCGTGTAAAACCCGACAAAAGTGCATTTTGCGAGTTGCGAAGCTGGTGTTCGAGAACGCTCTCTCCTCGTAATATGAGCCCTGACTTGCCTGTTGAGAGCTCTGCGAGTGTCCTGGCGGTAACCTCGTTGACGGTTTGCCGCCGGCTTCCAGTTTATTGGCATGCAAGCGCGGCAATCTCGCATTCCGCGCGCGCGCGAGGGCTTGGTTTCGTGGGGGGGGAGGATGCGAGGAGAAAGGGTGAGGAGCAGAAGGGGTGTGGGGGCCAGAGGAAGAGGAGAGGGGGAGGAGGAGGAGGAGAGGGATGGGGGGGTGGAGAAAGAGGGGGATTGCGAGCAGAAGGAGGGGGCGGAGTGGAAGGGGGCAACGAGAATGATGATAATGATGACGATGAGGAGGAGCAGAGGTGGAGGGGAATGAGCAGGGGGAGAAGGTGTGGGGGGGGGGGGGGGGTAGGCGGAGGAGGACAGCGGAGAGGAGGGGGAGAAGGAGGAGGAGAAGACAGGAGGAAGAGAAGAAGGAGGAGCAGAATGGGGAGTGGCGAAGTGGAATAAGGCGGATGAGGAGAAGGAGAAGAAGGAGGATGAGGAAGGGAAGGAAGGAGGGGGAAGAAGGAGGAGGGCGACACGCTTAGGAAGAGAAGGCGCAGGAAAGGAAGTTGCTTCGCAGCTTCTTCCCTGTCACAGCTCGAGTTTGCGCTTGTCATCGTTCACATGTGAGCAGTCTGCTTCCCAGCTGTAGAGGATTCTATGTCATGATTCCCTGTTCAGCGGAATGCTTCCGGTTTCCTTAGCTTGCCTATTATTCGAATTTAGTGCAGAAAGTAAACGCCGCCTTTCAATCAAATGATGGGGTCAAAATCTTTTTTGTCGCAGCTCTGGTCGCAGACCGATCTCAGGCACTGAGATACTTTAGACTCATGCATTTCAACATTCCCTGTCGCTTGCTGTGCATCACTGCTCTGTTGCTGGCCTAGACATCGAATCCGATCGAGGAAACAAGCACCATCTACGAAACATATGTACAGTTGGAACAGTTGTTGAGTCGCAGCTTGCAGGCCGAAATGAGACGTCTCGATGCCGTGGGCGAATGCTCCTGATCAGCGTGTGCTTCAAACAGTGCTGGTTATCTCCAAATTCAGCCTGCAGCTCGAATGAAGTAGGGGAAACCATCATCATCTCGAAACGAAAAAAGTGGAGTGCGAATTGTTTTTCATTTCAGCTCTGGTTTCTAGATGCCTGTGACTAGCGCTCCTGGTCATTTCCTTCGATTGCTGTGCCGAACAGCTCTATTGATCATCTACAACACGAGTTAAGACAAGCAAAGCATCATGACCCCGAACAAAAACATATCACGAATGGTTGTTTGATCCCAGCTATGGTAGCAGACCGAGGTCGGGCATCTAGATACTTGGTGCTAGCGCTCCTGATGATTCCTTTTGATTGCTGTGCCGAACAGCTCTGTAGCGCATCTGCAGCTCGAGTTAAGGTAAATTGCGCCAAGATGAGACTCAAGAGCCGATTCCGCCCACATGCTTTTTGACAGTAATATGTGCCCGATCGACCAGATATTGAGATGGCGAGCGGGCATGAGGTCGAATATGGCGGGACAAATATCGAAAGGTCAAAATTTTCGAGAGAATTATTTTTAGACAGGCCAGAACAAAAACACATTAGCCTGTCGAAAGACCCAACCATACGCAGTTGTGGCTACCGCAATTGTGAATCACATTTTCGCCCGCGCTCCCGATGTGGCCGCAACTTCCCGCCGGGGCCCGACATGCTCAGGGACACGTTCGTGGCCGTCTTCGCGGGCGCCGACGACGACGAGGACGGCGCCCCCCTGAGCGAGGAGCAGAAGCAGGAGAGGGCTCTAAGAGCCATGGGAGGCTGCCACTGGGGCCTTCGGTGGAGCTCCTATGGGACCACGATCCTCGTGAGGGGTGTGCCGAAATGGCCCGAGGCCACCATGCGAACGCAGCCACTGGAGCCTTCGGTGGAGCTCTTATGGGCCCACGATCCTCGTGAGGGGTGTGCCGGAATGGCCCGAGCCGCCATGCGAACCCTGCTATTGGCGCCTTCGGTGGAGCTCCGTATGGGGCCACGATCTTCGTGAGGGGTGTGCCGAAATGGCCCGAGGCCGCCATGCGAACGCAGCCACTGGCGCCTTCGGTGGAGGCCGCGATCCTCGTGAGGGGTGTGCCGAAATGGCCCGAGGCCGCCGTGCGAACGCTGCCAATTGGGCCTTCGGTGAAGCTCCCTATGGGGCCACGATCCTCGTGAGGGGTGCGCCGAAATGGCCCGAGGCCGCCATGCGAACGCAGAGCCACTGGAGCCTTCGGTGGAGCTCCCTATGGGGCCGCGAAATGCTGTGCTGGGTGCGCGGAAATGGCCCGAGGCCACCATGCGAACGCAGCCACTGGAGCCTTCGGTGGAGCTCCGTATGGAGCCACGATCGTCGTGAGGGGTGTGCCGAAATGGCCCGAGGCCACCATGC
Organism: Prorocentrum cordatum; assembly: GCA_963575745.1. Taxonomy (NCBI): domain Eukaryota; class Dinophyceae; order Prorocentrales; family Prorocentraceae; genus Prorocentrum; species Prorocentrum cordatum. Next base: position 51,428 of record CAUYUJ010018226.1, read on the forward strand.
GAACGCAGCCACTGGAGCCTTCGGTGGAGCTCCCTATGGGGCCACGATCCTTGTGAGGGGTGTGCCGAAATGGCCCGAGGCCGCCATGCGAACGCTGCCGCTGGCACCTTCGGTGGAGCTCCCTATGGGGCCACGATCCTAGTGAGGGGTGTGCCGAAATGGCCCGAGGCCACCGTGCGAGTGCAGCCGCTGGAGCCTTCCGAGGAGCTCCCTATGGGGTCACGATCCTCGTGAGGGGTGTGCCGAAATGGCCCGAGGCCACCATGCGAACGCAGCCACTGGAGCCTTCGGTGGAGCTCCCTATGGGGCCACGAACCGCCGTGCTGGGTGTGCCGAAATGGCCCGAGACCGCCATGCGAACGCAGCCGCTGGAGCCTTCGGTGGAGCTCCCTATAGGGCCACGATCCTCGTGAGGGGTGTGCCGAAATGGCCCGAGGCCACCATGCGAACGCAGCCACTGGAGCCTTCGGTGGAGCTCCCTATGGGGCCACGAAACGGTGTACTGGGTGGGCGAAACGCAGGGTGGAGAGGGGGGGGGAAGGAGGGGGAGGAGGAGAGGAGAGGAGTGACGCGGGGCACCGTCCCTTCAAAACGAGGACCTAACACCGCAGGATGGTTGGGGACAAATCGTCGAGATTTTTCGGGCCAGCTAGCCCGCCAGCGCGCCGGAATTACTCTAGCTTCGCCGCTTCGCTCTTACGGGAGCTCTACGAGTCATCAGCATCGTCTGGAAAGCGTCTCGAGGGCCGACGGTTCCTCCTAATTTCCCAGAGCTGTGCGGCAGCTACAGCCCTAAGACTGGCGCCGGCGGTGAACCGTCGACCTGGTTACCGCCGGGGCCATCGTAGAGCTCCCATGGATAAAAGAAAGCTCCGAATGCCAACAGAAAGCTTCCGAAAGCATTAAATTGAAAACTCGGAACTTTCATTTTTTTCAGTGTCGACATGAGGTGAGTCCTTCCTTGTGTTTCGATCGAAACACTGCACCTACTGCCTTGAGAATTGCACCATGAAGCGCGCCATGATCGACTGCAGGGAATGAATATCTGGGTCTCAAAACGAATTGTCAAATCTCCCACAATCCTCAGAAAACCGACTTAAGAAAGCTTTCGCTTAGTATTTTAGCAATACTTCGCGTCTATGAGCTCTACGAGATCCTCGGCGGTAGCCTGGTTGACGGTTTGCCGCCGGCTCCCAGTTCGCCCGCCCTGCTCGGACGGACAACGTGGTGACCTTGAGTCGGTTTTTTTTGAAGATTGTCAGAGATTTGACAATTCGTTTTGAGAACCAGTATTTCTCGCACCTGTAGTGGATCATGCCGCGTCTGCCAGTCAAATTCTCAGGCCTGTAGCTCCAGTATTCTATAGAAGCACTTGGAGCAACCGAGGCCGTTCAAAACCATAAAAAAGATGTGTTTCTGAGTTTTCAATGTAATTTTTAAGAACTCTGTCTCCTCGTCATATAAGCACTAATTGCTTTTAAAGAGCTCTGCGAGGCTTCCAGCGGTAATCTGGTTGACGGTTTACCGCCAGCTCCCAGTCTGCAGCTTGAGTTCAGTTGAGAAATGCATGAACATCTCTTAAAAACAATATCAGAGTCCGAATATTTTTTTTTAGTTCCGGACCGGTACTAGATACTTGTAGCTCGCGCCCTTGATAATGCCCTTGTGATTGCTGTGCCGAACAGCTCTGTAGCTCATCTGTCTTTAAACAAACAGCTGAATACGAATAGTTTGTTGGTCCTAGCTCTAGCAGCAGACCAAGTTCGGGCATCTAGATATTTGGGGCTAGCGCGCCTGACGATTCTATATAGATTAGGTGTGCCTGTCAGCTCTGTAGCTGTTCTACAGCTCGAGTTAAGTTGAGAAAATCGGCAGCACCTGCCAAGATGAGACTCAAGAGCCAATTCCGCCCACATGCTTTTTGAGAGTAATATGTACCCAATCGACCAGAGATTGAGATGGCGAGCGGGAACAAGATGGAATATGGGGGAAAACATACTAGAGCTCTAACGGATTTTAAATTTCGAGATTAATTTTTGACAAACCAAGCTTATGCAAAACATCCGTCGAGATTTTTCGGCCAACTAGCCCCCCAGCGCGCCGGAATTACTCTCTAGCTTCGCCGCTTCGCTCTCATGGAAGCTCTACGAGTCACTGGCTCCACCCCGCGCCGGAATTCCTTTCAGCTCATCGATGCCGACGAGCTTTACGAGGTATTTTCACCACTGGACGTGCCATAATCCACTACATAATGTATATATATATATATATATATATATATATATATATATATATCAGGGTTTCCATGATGAGCGGTCTAATCTCTCGCAATCTCGAAAGAACCGACCCCGCGAATTGTCCGCCCAGGCCGGGTGGGGCCAACTAGCTTCACCCCGCACCGCAAATTCTTTTAGCTCATCGATGCCGAAGAGCTCTACGAGGCTGCGGCACCGAAGAGCTACAGGAATTCCGGAGCGGGGGGGGGCTAGTACCTCGTAGAGCTTTTCGGCGTCGATAAGCTAGAGGAATTCCGGCGCGGGGTGCAGGCCCACCCGGCCCGGGCGGACATTGTGGGAACTTTGGGTCGGTTGGGCGAACATTCTGAGAGATTTGACCTTTCGTTTCGGAAACGTCGATTTTTATTCCCTGCAGTCGACCATGACGTGTTTCATGGTGCAATTCTTAGGGCTGTGTCTGCAGCGCAGCTCTCGCAAAGTAGGAGGGACAGTCAGTCGTCGAGACGCATTTGCCAGATGATACTGGTTTCGCAAATTTAACTCCAGCAGAAAGCAATCTACACAGCTCCAATATTACTTGGACCTGTAGTATGTTACAGCGCGTAGCTGTGGTATTACTATGAAACACACAACCAACTCCGTATAGTAACCGAACAAATAATTTTTCGAGTTCCTAAACTGATATTCAAGCAAGCTTTCTCGTCGTATTTTGAGCACATTGCGTGTCAGGAGCTCTATGGGGGCCCCGAACCTGGTTGACGGTTTTCCGCCAGCTCCCTGTTAGCCCAACCGGCCTGGGCGGACGAGGGTCCCGGCAGTAAGCGGGTTGACGTTTGGCCGCTTGCTCCCAGTTGGCCCGCCTGGCCTGGGCGGACAATGTGGTGACCTGGGGTCAGTTGGACAAACGTTGTGAATAACACTTAAAGATGTATTCTTCCAGTTTTTCAGCTAATATGCAAGAATCAAGAATGCGTTTCTTTTGTATTCTGAAAACTCGCCCGCGTGTTGAAAGCTCTACGACAGGAGTCTGTGGTTCCACATACTGTACACGGTGTTTCGTGTTGGGCACGCTGATTTTGTGTTTCTCTTGTTTGTGGAAGTCGTAGACATTGAGAGGGTACTGATCATTGAGAAGTCATTGATCAACACATTGAGAGGTTATTGAGCATTGAAGGGTTATTGTTCACCTTGTGAAGCTGAAGACATTGAGAGGTTATTGATCATCACGGCGTGTTGGATCGGTACTTCCTTGCACACTGTGACTTCGCAGTTTGTACTCGCTGGTGTTATGGGCCCCCGGTGGTTTCGATGATGTGGCCCCATGATGTGCTGTACTCTGCTCAGTTTTGTACGTGTATGTAGTTTGTTCGGTTGTACTTGCCACTTGTTACTGGTTAGAATCTTCGACATTGGAACTCTTGTGGAGAGGATGTGTCGCGTGCTGTGTGGTCGATCGCGGAGGAGGCGTTTGGCCTGGATCCGCGGTCGTCTGTGTCGGTGTGTTAGTTGAATCATTGCCAGTGAGGTTCTTGTTAATTGTAACGTAGAAGACTCTCGGACTTGTTTGAAGTGCCGTTCTTCCGTTTGGCTTGTTACTTGATGCCTCAAAGTAGGTCGCTCGTAGCCCTGTTCGACAGTGCAGTTGCCTTAAAGCAGGTCGCTTGTATGAGATCGTCGTTTTCTTTTTCCTTGCTCATTGGGGCCTGCTCGCTGCCCCATGAGGGCCTGCATGCATCGTGTGTCTGTACTCTGCTCAATTCATGCATGTTGTGATCGGTACTACTGTTCACTTTTCGGCCTCGTTTGGAGTGCTTGACGTTGCGTGACGGCGTGACGGGGCCCCCGTTAGTGGGGCCGCGCAGGCGTGTGGCTGGTGGTGGGTCGGGGCGGTTTTGCCGCTGCGATCCGTCTCTCTGGCGTGTCTTCTTTTGGTGATGCCTACGCCTATTGGCTCGGCAGGCCTTTGATGCAGATGCCTCAGCTTCCTGGCTCGGCAGTGTTGCAGTGTTCCTTGGCTCATCGTAAGCCCGCTCGCTGCCCCGTGAAGGCCTGGCCGCGAGACCGCAAGCCGCAAAAACACTTGATTGACTGTTTACCGCCGGCCCCCAGAGTGCATGGCCAGTTTTTCGTCTTTCTCAAGAAGCTGCATCGGATCATCAATGACAATTGACGCGCGGGCGACGCGCGCTTACGTGAGAGAGCATTTTACAGACGAGGTTTCAAATTAAGAAGCTGTATTTATCGAGTCGTCAAACCGACAAGTCTGAGCATTTCGTTGCACTGAGAGCTTCACTACGCGTGCAAGACTTGAAGGTCCCGGCAGTAGCCGTTGACGGTGCACCGCTTGCTATAGAACGGCATGAGAGCGGCTTGCATTCAGCGCGCCGAGGAAGTGCGATTCCATGGAAACGCTTGACAGCTCTTTAGCTTGCCCACTCGAGTTCAGTTAAGATAACCGCGGAAGAAAGTGCTCTTCGGCATCGATGAGCTAGAGGAATTCTGGCGCGGGGTGGAACTAGTTGGCCTACCCGGCCCGGGCGGACAATGTGGTGACCCGAGTTCGCTTATTGGAAGAGTGAGAAAATTCAAAGTTCGTTTCGAGAACCAGTATGTTTGTCACGCGCAGTGGGTTATGCCGCATTCGCCTGTGAAATTATCAGGTCCGTAGCTGCTATATTACTGCCAAAAGACGTGGGGGAACCGTCGGCCGTTGTTATGTATTATTCGATGTAATAATGGTCTCGTGCACTTAACTCAAGCAGGAAGCACGCTAGACATCCCCAGTATATTCTGCACCTGTAGTAGGGTATTGCGCGTCGGCCTGTCGAATTCTTAGGTCCGTATCTATGATATCATTATCAAAATACTTGGCGGAACCCGTATTGTATGACACTGAGATTTTTTTCCAGTTCTCTCGTATTCTGAGCACATCTTCGAGTTTCAAGAGCTCTACGAAGGTCCCGGCGGTAACCTGGTTGACGGCTTACCGCCGGCTCCCACTTGAAGAATCTTCGAAGAATATCTGTGGATCCAAGAGTGCGAATAGTTTCGTACCTTGATAGTTGAGACTAGAGCTCCTGATCATTTTCGGTCGATCGCCCTGTGCGCCAATCCTCTTTCTCTCCAGATCCGAGATCTTCTGCGAAACCATCCGACTCGACGAGGTAACAACGTTACGACGTTTCATCGATAGCAACTACGACTGTGGGTTCGCGACCCCCATCCTGCGTCGGGAACTTATTGGGGTACTTCACGCCCTGGGCGACCTGGTCATTGGCCGACATTTTGACAGTCAGCCGAACACGCATGTCTATGTACAGTGGGCACACACCGATCAGATGACTGCATGGTTGATGTTCGGTGTTTGTAGCATTCCCATATGTCCACATCGCATCGCACTTTTGCGTTGTTCGGGCTGTACGAATCGACGTCGCTCCGAGAAGTGCGGCACCGTGAACACCCCCTTCGCGATGACGGCCTCGATGTCGTTTATGCGCTGCGCAATCAGTGTTCATCTTCTGGCGAGAAGGCGTGGCGAATCGCATGGACTGCTTTCCCGGTCATCTGGAAGCCAGTGTTAATCGTCTTGTCGCGGACGCCGCGCGTGGCGCTGTGATGCGGCCACAGCGAGCTTTGATCCCCGTCGAGCACTTCCTTGAAACGACGTCGTACCTCCGTCTTCCCGGCTTGCCCTGTTTGTGCAACAGGAGAGGCATCTGCTTCGCTGGATTCGAGCATTCACCGCGCGCAACGGCTTGCTTCTGAGTCCCGATGGCTTCCGCATGGCCCGCGATCAAGGTAGCCGCAGCCATCTGCTTCTCCGGGGGAATCTGGTCCGTTCTTCGGCTCGCAGAACCGCGATGTCGCGGCCGCGGCGGCGGCTGATCCACGCCGGCGACCGCGGGCGCCAGCAGCTGACCAGATGCGAGCGCGCCAGGCAGCAAACTCGCGAGGCGACCACCTCCAGACAGCTTTCGGCCCATTATTCCTGTATCGGAGCTTCTCCTTCTGCTGTGCTTTCCCGTCGTCGAACTGAGCGTCGCTGGGTTGGGGGCCGCCGACGTCAGAGCCAGCTCGCCCTCTTCTACTTGCGCTGGCAGGCTGCGACCTATCTTCCGCGCATACCCATCCGGGAACATATTTGTAGACTAGGGCTGTTGACAACCGGCGAATGCGGTCGGCCTGGGCCACCGCGGGCATCTTGTCATCGCGCGCGGGGATCAACGGCTGCTTCTGAGCCGCCACCCACGCCGCATCTATCTCGCCATCGTCCACACCGTTCGGCGCTCCGCCGCGGGCGCCCGCCCCCGCGTCCTCGACCGCATCCCCAGCGGGCGCATTCTCCGTTGCCTGCAGCTCTGGCAGCCGCAATTCTTTTCCGTCTGGTCTGAACTTCCCTCGCGGTTGCCCTCGCGCCTCTGCCTCCACGTCGAGATTTGCTGCGACCTGAACGGTCTAGTTCGCCATGATATCGGCGGCGCTAGGGCGCGAGGCGAATTCGTCCACGCGGTCCTCGGGGTCCCCTGTATACGCAGTGCTCGATCGTGAACCACTTCGCTGCTCGCCTCTTCCTCGTCGTACTGCCTGGACAACGCCACCTGCTGCGCCCGCCACCCATGCCAAGCCCGCGCCTGGCGCGTCGACGCCACCCCTATAGGGCGCCCAGGCCGCAGCCCCTCTCTCAGCCAGCTGCAAGGGACGATAACATACAGATTTGAACAGCGCGTTAATATCGGCGTCTTTCGTCTTCGGCGGCATGGTGGAGCCCCACAGGCGCCCCGACGCGGAGCTTCTGCACTCAGTTGGCGGCGGCAGAAGTCATGTGTGTCGAGGTGGAGCGGTCTGCCCTGCGCCGTGTACACGTGCATGGCGTAGTGGTACGTGCCCATGGACTTCAGGGTCTCCCTGTCGCCGCGATAGAGCCAGTTCGTCTTCGTGTAGTGATACGGCAGTGCCCGGAATGCGACAGCCAGCTGCTGCTCCTGCTTCGGCTGCCCCCCCCCCCCCCCGCAGCTGCCGCATGGCGCGCCCCTTGTCCAGCAAATTCATCCATGACACCGCCCCCTCGCTCGCCCTCGGATTCCTCTCCCGCGGCCGCTGGTCCACCTCGATGTGCGCGGCGCGCGGATCGTTCCGCAAGTCGTCACTGCCTGTGGAAACGGCGTTGCTCGCCTGGTACGCCAGCACCACGACCCCCTTGCAGTGCAGAGTCCAGATGCCATGGGAAGAGTAGCGCTCGTGCTCGTGCCCATACTACAGCTGGAAGATCATCTCGGGCAGCTTCTTCAGGAGCGCCCTGTGCGAGCTCGTGGTGAGCTCGATGACAGTTCGCCTGGCAGAGTCGAGCACTTCGCCGCTCCCGTTACGACGCGCGGCAGCAGCAAACCCCATCGGCCTTAGCCTCCTCTGCCCCCCGCTCCGCCCTTTGCTGGAGCTGGAGGAAGCCCGGCACTCTGTGCGTGGGCCAGGTCGTCCGCGATGGGGCCAGCCGTGGTCGTGGAATCGATTTGATAATATACCATTTTCATGGCGTGAATACGGGCTCCAGCGAGTACAACATGCGCCCCCGCAGGCCACCGGGCGGGCCGCTGCCGCTCGCGCTGGCAAGAGGAGCGGTGGCGGCGGCGGGCGACGGGGGCGCGCTCGCTGCAGGGCTGCCAGGCCCCCGCGCTCCCATCGTCGCGTCGTTCCGCAACGGAGGCTGCGCGCCCTCTTCGAACGAATCCGCCGCATCACGCAGCTCTTCGTCATCCAACCGCATGTCCGAGATATTCCCATTCGCGTCGGGTTCGTCCATCGTGGTCGGCGCTCCGCCCAGCAGGCGCCCACTGGGCATGCGGGTCGCCCCCCCCCGCGGCCGAGCGCGCCGACCCCTCGCCCGTCAGCCCCCAGCCATGCGTCGCGCCCGACGCCAATGGGCCAGTCGAAACTGGGGCCCTGCCCGGTGCCGCGGTCGCAACCCGTCGCGCTAATCTCGGCGACAAACAGCGCCTCCATGGCGTCCCTCATAGCCACCGCGGGCGCGCCGACCTGGGGGCGGCGGCGAGACCGGGTCGCTGTCGGCCGCTGGCGCGCCCCCATCGCCATCGTCACCAGGCAGGCCGAGCACCGCGCGGTCCAGACACTGGGCGTCTAAATTGCACCGCAGACACCCTTGACCGACAGGGTTCGTGCTGCCGTGGTATGGGTGGTACCGCACAACGTCGACGCGACCTGCTCTGCCGCGCCGTTTGCAGAGGTGCGGCCACGTACCGTGCCCCCCCCCCTCCTGTGGAACGTCTTCCAGGATCAAGCGCTCGCCAAGCGGTTTCCGCTCGTCCTCCTGCGGCAGAGCGTACTCGATCCGCGCCCCATCGGGTAAAACCAAAGCTTGTCATTTGCGCAGGCGTCGATGGACGAAGCAGCTGGCAGTGTGCTTCCTCGCGGGGTGGCTGTGCGCCGCAGTCTCGCGCTCGTGGTAAAAGCCCAGGCGACGCACCTTGTGATGCTGAGGCACGTCGTCCTTCGTCAGCTTACAGCACGTAGGCACGCGCTGGTGCAGATGGCCGCAGATGACACTTGCGCGTCTCCGGCGCGAAGCACCGCGCCCAGGCGCCCGCGTCCACATCTGGGCGCCCCGCGATGTGCATGGCCGCGGTGCCGACCTCGCGCAAGCTGTGCGCAGGCTTGCGGCGTTACTGCGGCTGCAAGATCAACTGCGCGCCCGTGAGAGGCTCCCGATGTCTCGCTGGGTACAGAGCACGCTACTTATGGGGATTGGGCTCTTTGTCCGAAGGCGGCGCAAAAGGGCGCTGCCGGAGCGGGCCCTGCTGCCTGGGCTGGTCCTGTAGAATCTTCTGCTCCTCCAGTTTGACCTTCTTCATCCCCGTAACCTTCTGCCAAAGCATTTCCGTCGACTTATCCCCGCGGGGCGGGGCGCCTCAGAGCCCCGCCTCCCGGGCGTCCCTGCGCATCTTGATGGGCTGACGACGCGAGGCGCCAGCGACGGTATCGAGATGCAGGCCGACGTCGTCTTCCTCCAGCCCCCCGTCCACGCGCGCGCGCGAGCTCCATCCTGCGGGCCGAGCGGAAGCGGCGACAGCCGCTCCGTACCGTCCATGTCCAGCTCCGGGCCCACCTCCTCCGCCGCGTCAAACTGCGGGCTGCCGATCCTGGCGAGCACGCGCGGCCTCCACTTTCTCGAGTGCTCCTCCAGGCCGTCGACGTCCCCCGCGCGCAGCCTGGCGAGGAATCGCAATTCATCGGGTGCAGGAGCCACAAGTGGATGTGCCTATGGATGCCGCCGCGTCCCCGCAAGTCGACGGGGCCGCAGCGCGCGCGGACAAGCCCGAGAGCGTTAGGCGCCCCGGTGGCGGCCACCCGTCGGACGCGCCCGTGGCCCTGCGCAGCGGCATACCGCCGACGATATGCTCCAGGAGCCCATCCAGCAGGAGGTTCGTCACCGTGGCCTGCGCCGTCAGGTCTGCGGCCATGCGTTGAAGCATGTCCTGCGTCGAGGGCATGTCGGGCGCGCTCTCCTCCAGCAGCAGCCAGCGCTGCGCGTCGGCACTGTCGTGCATCAGCGACGCAATCAGGCTCCGAGTGTCCGCGATGTTCGGCGTGGTGAGCACCAGGCGGACCGAATAATCGGGTGTAGGTGGCATTGATGTGGTCCGTCGCGCGTATGAACCGACGACGTGCGAGTTGCAGAGTAGCATTCTGCGCAGCGCGCTCTTCATGTTCTGGGGCACGGCGCCGCCAAGGTCTGCAATGATTTCGCCGAGGCGCTGCGATCGCGCGAAATGCTTGGCATCCTCGATGATTTTGTGCCAGAGACAATGCTGGGCAGTGAGCAGGTCCGCGTAGCGACGCCAACGCGACACGGGGAACTCAAACGCTGGCGGCGCGAGCCCAACGTCGGGCGCCGAGAAATCCTCGTGGACCTCGTACTCGAGCACCCCTTGAGCCATCAAGCACTGGCACCGCTCGTCGTACGTCAAGCTCGTGTCTCTCTCGAGTCCGAACACGTTGTCCCCGTGCGGGGACGTCGCGAGGTCGAAGGCATTCCAGAAACCTGGGGGGGACATGTTAACCGGCTCAGTTTCAGTGGGCACGATCGGCGGCGACGACCGCGCGCTTCGCCTCCCCGCCCTGAGCGCTCCTGGCGTCGACGCCCACGGCCGCCGCCCCGCCGCCGCCGCCGTCCTCCGCGCGCGACGCCGCAACTCCTGGAGGAGGGCGCGTGGCTTGAATTTGCTGCTGCGTCGTCTCCATGTGCTTTTTCATTGCTTCCACGTTGCAGGCCTGCGCGGCCATCGGATTCTCTGTCACAGCCTCCGCTACGCGTCTGTCCTGAAAGTTCTCCACGCCCTCCAGCTGCCGCGCGTGCGCCTCCGCGCCGCCAGGGTATACCGATCGCCGGACTCGCGCGTCAGAGAGTTGTGATGATTCTCGGGGCCCCACCTCCTGAATGGGCGCTCCTCGGGTTTGCCGTGCCGACCACAGAACTCTCCTTGGACTTTGCGCCAGTTACGGCGCTGCCCGAGCGCGTGCAGGCCCTGGCGCTGTCGCCGGACGGTCTCGGCGCACCTTTCTGCGGCGCGCGGCGCGGGGTCCAGGGGCCGGGGCGCTCGCGTGGGCGTCATCCCGGGCCGCGTTCACCCGCGCGTCCCCCTTCCATCGCGGACCTTCCCGCGAGACGGCGCTCCTCTGCCGCCCGCTTCCGCGGCCCGTCTCTGCAGTCCTGCCTGTCCCGCGCGTGCGGGAGGTCCTGCGCGTACTTCTGCGCAACTCCCGCGTCCCTCTGCGCCAGTTGCGCTTCTTCGATATCTCGTCGCGGGCCAGGTTGCGCCGATTAGCGAACGCGTCGGGCCGAACGCCGCGCAAGTCACGGAATTCGCGGAGACGGGTCAGAACTTCGCAGTACTTCTCTGCGGCCGCGGCGTCCCTCTCGAGCGCGGCAAGCAAGCGCTGCTCGTCCAGGTCTCAGTGCGCCCCAGTGCGGTTACACGTCAAACCCGCGCTCGCGCCCAGCTCGCAACCCCCGCCGCAGCCTCTGGCCTCTGCTGGAGAAGCTGCAGCTAGACGGGCCAGTCGAGGATCGCCTGTGGCTTCATGTCCGCGTAGTACACTGGCGGCCGCGCGCCCCCCGAGACCTCCGCCCTGTGCGTGGCGTCGCGCTGGCCCTCGCGCTGCGAAAGCCGAGCAGCCGCGGCGTCGCCCATGAGAGCGACGTCGCCGCGCGAGCTGCACCAGGGCCGCAACAGCCACAGCTCTGTCGGCACGTCGCCAGGCTCGCCTGTGTAGTAGCCGCGCCGCCCTGGAGGAAAAACCTCGGCGAACCTCGACTCCGCGGCCTCGGATAACCACGCGCCGCCAGCAACTCCAGACCTCGCGATGCCGAACCCGCGCGGCCACGGCGCCTGCCTGCTCCCGACTGGCCCCGTGCGCTGGTACCAGGGCTCCAGGGCGCCACGCTGCACGCGGGCCACGTGCTCGGCGCAGATGTCCTTGTCGAATCACGGCTTGCGCAGCAGACGGCAAAACTCGGGGAACTGCTCCCCCCGTCGCCGCCTCGCACCGGGTCGCAGCCGCGCGCTGCCGTGCGAGGGCGCGGTGAGCTTCCACCGCCGCGCGCCCCTTCTCCTGCTTCTTCTGCTTTCGATTTCAATTTGCTGGATTTGCGTTTTTTGTCCGTTCGGGTCATAGTGGTTATCACACAGCTTTGCTCGCTCGGAGCGATGCGTGTTCAATTGGCTTTGGTGTCGTGCACCATATGGCTGCTCTCCTCTCCCCGTCCTCCGTTCTTTCGGTGTTTGTTTTGCCTAGTTTCGTAACTGTTGCGTTGCGTGTAGCACAGAGGACTGACAGTGCCATCGCGGTTGGCCACACGTCGTGTTTGTCCTTTCTCTCCTTTCTGCCCTGGCCTCCTCATCCTTCCTCCTTTCCTCCTCGTTTTCTTCGTTCTCCCGCTTTTCAGGCCGACTTTTGGCAACCACGCTGCTCATTCGGCTTGTTGCTTTCTGATTTATGAAGCCGGCTCCAGTGTTAATCACGGCCAACTGACGTGATTTTGTTTTCTCAGTGGGCGGATTGTCCCGTGCTCTTGCTTCGTCTCTGTGCTCTTCGTCCTCCTATCCTTGCCAGGTTAGCTGTTGCATCGTGTCCATTTCCTATCACTTGGGGAACTGGCGCTCTTCTTATCGAGCTACACTGAGTGGGAACATATTCGCATAAAGTTGGTGCTCCGCGCGCCCCAGGTGCGCGGAGCATGCAAGGTGCGGCGCCAGAGGCCCCGCCATGGGGCCAGCGCTGGCCTGAGAAACCCGCGCGGACATGCGAACGTTTATGCTTGTGTGGTTTTCTGTTCCTCCAGAAGGGCAGAGCGTGGAATATCATTTGCTCCGCCAGACACCCAAAAGATCGGTCGGGCGGCGCCCATATGAGAAAAGGAGGTTCCCTCGGCGTGTTGCGCAGTGCGGAGAGTCAGCGCGCTGCCACGTCAGTTTCCCGTGCGCCGCCCAATTTTGCATACGAGAAGCGTGCATTGTGTCAGGAATAATCTTCCGAATTGCATTTTTTTTGCGGACCCCGCTGCTCGAATGTTCACACTGCGCGTTGCTTTGGCGGCATGCATTTCCCTGTCGTGTGATGAGTGCATCACTTTGCTGTGACGACCCACGCTGCGGAATCGTATCCTGCACGCCACGAATTCAGGGCTTCAGTTGCCTCCTGCCTCTCCTGTCGACTTGCGGGTGGCGGCCTGTCAGCGGTCACTAGGGCAAGAGCGGGAGCGCATGACGCATAGACACGTCAGAATATTTGGGATAGCTTCCGTGTGCACATCATATCAGACATGCCTTGATTCCTATCGCAGGTCGTTTCGGCTGATGTCTCCCAGAGAGTAGGGAGATGATGGTAACGATGATGACGATGATGAAGGGGAAAAGGATGAGGAGAGTGTGGGGTGGAATGATACGCTTGGACTGCAAACCATAGTTATGCCGTTTGATGTATTGCGGTATCGCGGTTGACTACACTCGAGCTTCTGAATGGTATTGGTGATCGGGTTTTGTTTCTTGGCTCTTTGTTTGATTAGTGTGAAATGGCACGGTCTCCTAAATGCTTAATGTGAGTATGTGTTGATGTATGAGAAATGCGATTATTCGTTCTTGCGGTCTCCTGTGCCATAGCTCCATCAGAAGCAGCTGCTTGCCTTTCTGTGGCTTTCTGCTAATTAGCCTTCGCTTGCCCTGGATTGCTCTGTAATCATATTCAGAGCAATTTGCTTGCTGTGGCCGTTACGGTTCAGGAAATCCGCATTTGACCATGGATCAGTGATTTGTCATTTACTGTTCCATTGAGGCGCTGCTGACATTCCCGAAGGTGCCCCTTCTCATTTCCGCAATGTACGAACATGCGTTTCGTAGTTGCGCAGCCATTGCTCCTTTCTTACTCCGATGTGCATTTGCTGTTGTGGCATGGCACAGTGCTGGAGAAGGAGAGATACCTCTTCCTGCCTCCAAGGGCCGTCGCATCCGTCTTCCCCTTGCAAGCGCGAGACATACTGATTCGATTAGTGTGTTTGTTCACCTGGAGCGGAGGGCTCACACGTGTTCTCAATCCACGAACTCGTACATCTGTGCCTCTTGGCGTGCATGATACATGCGCAGCTTCATATTCGCATGCGTAACTAAGGCTGCTGTCATTCCTCTCGCTTCGCGTATCGCCTCCAGCCGATGCAGAAATCATTCCAGTGCGACTTCTCATGAGGAAGTAGTGGACGAGCATCAGTGAAACACAGAGGTGGTCACCAGTTAACCCCAAGCTGGTATGAGACCGAGGAGCGCTCAACACCGGCCAACCTGGCGACTCTGGGAGCCTCTGGGAGGCGTCTTGGGACTTTCCTGGGGCTCTTCCTAGATGGCTCTTGGGGGCCTTTGGGATTTCTTGTAGCTCCTTTTGGGAATGAGACAAAATGAGGCACTGAATTCACTTTGCCTTTGAGGCGGTTGGCAAATGGTTTCTCAGATCATTCTTCGGACATTCCTTCGGGTGCTCTTGGGTCCTTGGTGACCCTTTTGCCATCTTTGACCTTCTGCCGCGCAGTCCCCCGTCCATGTCCCCAGGGTCCTTATCGTCCTTCCATATGTCTCCTCCTCTTTGTCCTCCCTCCAGCTCAGCACTCTTCAACCCTCCTACCAAACCTTCCTGAGCGACACCCCTCTACTGGTTCTTACCCCCCTGGTCTTTTTTCCCTCCTCCTCCTCTTCTTCCTATTCCTCTCCTTCCTTTCCCTCTTACCCGACCCTCCTCAACCCCCGTGCTCAACAGTCCTGCGCCTTTGCCCTGGAGCAAAATCGGAATCAGCTAGTTCTGTTCCCATAGTCAGACTCAGAATAAGTGCATGCGCCCCGCAAGAAAAAAATGATTCTCAGCGAGGTGCCTCCCGAGCTGCATTCGCTGAACATCAGTTGTTGTCATTCTGTTACGTTTTTTGTCATTGCTCTTTTGGTTTCTCGGGTGTGAAAGCAGAGGAGAGCGACTGACACGCCCAGCTTTTGACAGCAGGGAGTTGTCTGAACGAGAGAGAGAGAGAGAGAGACAGTAAGACGGAGAAAGATAGAGAGAGATACATAGACAGAGAAGGCGAGGACAGGCGGTGAACTTTTATGCAAGTGTATGTATATGTAGATGTATGTGTATTGGTATATGTATAGGTATTTGTAAATGTATATGTGCATGTAAATGTATATGTATAGGTTTGTGTTATCTACTTATTTCTCCTTTTAATTAAGGGTTCTCTGCAAACCCCAACACGCTGATATGGAAAACGGCAACGGCACTCTACGGCGCCTGTGGGAATATGGAAAACCTGATACTCTGGATATTCGGAAAATCAATAAAAAACACATATATATATATTATACATGTACATATCTATATGTATACAGATAACGATGGGGGGAAGGCGAGGAGGAAGTGGAAAATAACTCGACCGAGGAGGAGGGAGACCAAAAGGAAGAGGAGATGTCCTTGTCGTCGTTGACGTCGTCGTCCTTTTTCGGCAAGGACTGCCGTTGCCCATCGCACCATCATGCGCGGTTGAACGGAGGTTGGGGGAGCAAATCCACCATCGACGCGGGCCGCGGCTCCGCATGGTCCTGCCGCTACGGCGGCGCTGCATGGCCCGATGAGTCATATGATATATGTCATATGTCATATCCTATCTCCCTGGCCGCGAATCCGATATCATCACCCCCGTCCCCGCCCAAAGGCGCATGTTGCACCGCTGGGGCCTCGAGGGCGTCCATGCGGAGCCGCGGCCCACGTCGACGGTGGATTTGCTCCCCAAACCTCCGTTCAACCGCGCATGGTGGTGCGATGGGCAGTCCTTGCCGAAAAAGGACGACGACGTCAACGACGACAAGGACATCTCCTCTTCCTGCGGCCGAAATTGGCGCCCATGGCAGCCCCCATTTCGAGCCGATGCTGTTCAACAAACATTCTCTCCTCCTTCCTCCTCCTAGGACGACGACGTCAACGATGACAAGGACGACAAGCATCGCCTCGCCGCCTAATTATCGTACTAGTATCCTGCCCGCCCCTTGTCCACATCGTCGTCCTTGTCGTCGTTGACGTCGTCGTCCTCTTCTTCGTGGTCGGACTCGTCTTCTTCTCGTCGTTGCCGTCGTGATCGCCATCGTCGTCGTCGCGTCGTCGTCGTCGTGGTCGCTATCGTCCTCGCCATTGTGGTCGTCGCCTCGCCGTCGTCCTCGCCAGCGCCCGTCGTCGTCGTCGTCCTCGCCGTCGTCGTCGTCGTCGTCGTCTCGCCGTCGTCGTCTCGCCGTCGTCGTG
>CAUYUJ010018226.1:70000-105000 GCA_963575745.1 Prorocentrum cordatum
ATGGGGGGGGGGGGCAGGGGCCGATCGCAGGTTGGTAGAAGGAGCGGGTGGACATGAAGACCCAGGGCGGCTGTGGAGTTTGCCAGGGCGGGGAGGGGGGAAGGGGGGAAAAGGGGGGCAGGAGAGGAACGGCCCCGCCCGATCATTTCCCCATTCGTCCAAGTACGGCAGGCTTTGGCTGAAGAGCTCGCCCCTGCGTCAATCCGGAAGAGGTTCGTTTCCGTTCGGGTGAAATTCGACGAGACGCAACAAACGATCGCCAACCTTCCACTTGTGCGTGCAGTCGATGTATCCAGGAACCGATCCACCCAGACCCAAAGCGTGATGGTCGCGAAAGCGTGGGTACAGACGTCGAACATTCGGGGAAACCTAAAGCTTGAACTCGCCAGGGCTCGGCGTGAGTGGGAAGGAGGGAGAGGGGGGAGAGAGAGGGGGGCGGTGGGGCGCTGGCCATTTCCAGATTCGGCCTCTTGAGGGGCCCTGCAAAGAACGACTTTGCGAACTCGAGCTGTAGGTTTCCCGAAGCGTGCCGTTCCCTATGCCGTGGATCTGCCACCTCACCCAATTGAGTCGAACGAGGGCCGACAATTTATTAGAGGCGCTTCGCAGGCAAGTGCCAATATGGCCTGTGCCCGGACCATCTGGCGAGAATGCGTCTTTCCCTGCTGCTTCCATCGCTGATTGGGTTCTGTTCATCCTGGTGGCCGACGGCGCCAAATCAAATCACCGGTTGTGGGCGTTTCTTGAAAGTTGTGGGCTGTTGGCCAGACCCCAGTGCGTGTTTATCTCTATCAAGTGCCAGCTTCATGGTTTGCATCTATTGGCAAAGCCTATCATTGTGCATCACGATTTGGTCAATCAGATGTACAGGGCTGGGCACATCCTCGCGCTCGGTGCACATTGGTGCTCCATGATTCATAAGATGCGCATCTTCGTGCGCCAGCATATCGTTCCTTTACACAATACGCCGGTGGACGCTTGGGGAGCTTGCGTCAAGCAGCAAATCCTTGAATTATGTTTGTGTCAGGGGCAGCCAGCAGCCAATGCATCGGCTAGGGTGAGGAAACTTATTGAAGATGCTATGGTCACCTTATCTGGAGACTGGGCCAGCCCACTCATCACCACTAAGTGCACTATTGATGGGTGCCCCGGAGGTCGATTGGGGGAGGGGTCTGTATCCGTGCAGTGATGCGCAGCCTAGCAGCCCGCAGATCCTCGCCCTCTCTGTCTTTGTCGTCGTCGTCGCCAACGCCCCCCCCCCATTCTCCCCCCCCTTCTCCTCCATCCTCTGCGGTCGTCTCCGTGAGCAGGGGCAGGAGAATGGAAACGGGGGGGGCGGGGTTGAGGGGGAGGGCGAGGAGGAGCACGAGGAGGACGAGGATGCGGAGGAGGAGGAGGAAGAGGAGGAGGAGAGGGAGGAGGAGGAGAGGAAGGAAGAGGAGAGGGAGGAGGAGGAGGAGGAGGAGGAGGAGGAGGAGGAGGAGGAGGAGGAGGAGGAGGAGGAGGGAGGAGGAGGAGGAGGGGGAGGGGGAGGAGGAGGAGGCGGAGGATGAGGAGGAGGAGGAGGAGGAGGAGGAGGAGGAGGAGGAGGAGGAGGACGGGGGGCGGGAGGGGGAGGAGGAGGAGGAGGAGGAGGAGGAGGAGGAGGAGGAGGAGGAGGAGGAGGAGGAGGAGGAGAGGAGGAGGAGGAGGAGGAGGAGGAGGAGGAGGAGGAGGAGGAGGAGGAGGGGGATGGGGAGGAGATGGAAAAGGGGGGAAAGATGGGGGGGGATCTGCCGAGCTGCTCCGCCAGGGCAACTGCTCCGACGATGATGGAGCCCCTCCCCCCCCCTATTAGGACATCATTCGATCCCACCGTTCTCTCATTTCTCATGCTCTCCTGACTCTGCCCATTCGCTCCCCTGTGCTCCCCTTGCTCGCCTGGCTGCCCCGGGGGCCCGAGCGACGGGTGGAGGGGGGGCGACGCCTGCAAAGAGACGGCCACCACTTCCGTGATCAACGTGATGTTCCGCCTGCTATTCGCCACTCGCGTCGGCCCTGGGGAGTGGGCGGGCGACAGGGTGGGGCCCGGGACTGGCGCACTCCCTACTCCCCGCTTTCCCTTGCTCTTGTTCCTCCTTCTGATGATTTCGTCGCCGCGGCTGGATGCTCTCGAGGTCTGGCTGTCGGCGCTGATCCGAGGATTCGGGGGGGGCCGACTGGGGCCGCAACAGAGACAGCTCCGCTTCTGCGGGCGACCAAGTGTGTGTGTATATATATTATATGTATATATATATACAAATTATAGATAAACTCCATACCGAGATACCGAAAAAACGTGGCGCAAGTTTCTGTTCCTCGCCCAGGGGGGAGGGGGGAGATGTTGACCTCCTTCGCCTTGCCTTTGTCATGCCGTGCTTGGCACCTCGGCGCCTCAGGAAAAATCGCAAGGCATCTCGGGAAAGCGGCTGTCAGCAATCCGAAGCAAAGAACTCCTGTCCGCCACCCTCCGCCGCCCCCGCTTTCGCTCCCCCCCGACCCCCTTCTCGCTGCCCCAAAGCGTGTCCGAGGCCAAGAGCTTCTCTTCTTCCTCATCTGCCCCTCTCCCTCCACTTCCCCCCCCAACCTCCGCGCTCCGTCTGCTGGGCGGGGCGGGGGGGGCAGGCCAGCGTCGGCAGCGAAATCGACAGGGGTATGCTCGGTATGCTGTATGCTGCTTGTCCTAGCGTTCGGTCCATGTGCTTTGGGGGGGGCCAGTCGATTAGTTGTCTTCCCTGGGGTGCAACTCTTCTGGCAATCCATGCAGTGGGGCTGCGACGGTGCGATCGATGGAGATGCCCCCCCTCGACCTCCCAGCCCAATCCTCGAGGGTCGACGGGAGGCATCCCAGTGGCGAGCCGGTGGTGGAAGTTCGCGCCAGTGGCCCGCAGAATATTATTGGGCACTGTGATCCATTGTATTTTTGGGAAATGTAGTCCAGCTGCTGCTGCGGCGCCAACCCGGTCCCACGCAGATATCGCTGAGCTCGGGGATGATCTGAACGAGAATTGGCAGGAAGTCCATACCATTCGCGTGCAGTTGACTCATAATTTTTTTAACGCCCCGGCTACCCCACAGAATATACTTGTCTCCCTGTTGGGCCTTAGGCCCGTTCACTACGTCATGGCTTGGCTCATGAAGTATGACTCTCGGAGTAGCAGTGACACTCGCAGCAACCCGTCGATCGATTTCCCATGCATCGAAGAGGACCCTGACACCCTTGGAGCCGACCCAGTTCATAATGCTGCTACTTCGCTTGTAGATCCAATCAGTTCGCCACTATGGAAGGCTCTGTCTATGGGCCGCGATTCATTGGACACCAGTTTGGAGGCCATTAATTTTTGTTCGTTGCGGCACTTCAGGATATCTCAATGGCCCGATGTAGTGTCAGACCTCTGGTTAGCGATGTTGCCGTCCTTATCTCGCATGTGGTGGGTGCAGAAAGTGAATCTTGCCTTGTCGTTTCCATTGCGATTGCTCCTGCTTCTTCGGGGGGGGCCCGGGATGAAGGAGAAGGTAGCCGCGGAGTTTGCACGTCTCCCGAAATGTTGTTGCCCCAGGGGAATCTGGCCACTGAGGGGGAAATTCACGAGCCCGGATTGCTGCAAGGAACGGTGGTTCTTGGACTTAGTGAAAGGCATCTCTCAACAGATCGAGCTGACAATATTCGACGTGGAGATAGCACACTCTCAGGCCCGTACTCTTATCAATCAGGCGTGTGGGAGAGGTTTATCAATGGGGACGTTGTCTTGCATGAACTTTGCCACGAACGCTGCCTCCGCCTGGGTGCGCGCCAAGAACCAGTCTCTGGGCCCCCCCGACAAACTTAAAAGAGGGAGAAAACCGAAACCGCGCCAGGGAAAGAGAAGTCGTTTTGACGGATGGAACGCGTATGTCAGCGCCCATCGCCCTTCGGAAGGAGAGGGTGGCTACGCTATCAGGACAGGGGGGCACATGGGGGCTCTTGGCAGAAACTGGAAAGCACTGTCACCCGAAGAGAAAGCACGGTATGAAACAATGGCCCTGGCCGAGAAGGCGAGGAGGGCAGCTGTCGCCAGCGATTCAGATGATGGCCGTGATGACGACGGTGGTGGCGCGGCATCGTCAGCGGCGTCGGCTCCGAACCTGCAGACTCCCTGGGGTTTGGGTGATTTGTCCAGCCCGCTGAGCCCTAACTTGGCCACCACGCCCCCCTTCGACAAGACAGTGATTACCGAAATCGCCAAGAGGCAGGATGAGCTGGAGATTCCGATCCCGGATGAAAAAAGGATGCCTGCCAAGGTCAGAGGGGGCGGGCAGAAGGGGGGGGCGGGCAGAAGGGGGGGCGAGAGAGAGACGCAGAGCACTTTAAAGAGCGAGCGTCAGATAATACAGTTATACAGTCAGGTATACAGTACATACATATAACTTAACATACAGATTAATAGGAGGTAGGGAAAACGGAGAGGAAGAGGGAGAGGGAGAGAGACAAGAGGAGGAGGAGAGGGAGAGGAAGGTGGAACAGTTGGTAACTGGAAATCGCAGGCCGATGGCTGCGCCCCCCCGCCGCAGCCTTGCCCCGCGCCTCGCTGTCGCCGCCAGCGCCGCAGCCTTCGGGGGGGCGGCGACAATTCGGATATCCGCGGGCGCTTGAATGAGTGAGATGCCATTCGGACTTGACCGTCCCCTGCCTCCTCTCTTCCCCAGCATCCCCTCTCCCTCTTGATTGCTCTCTTCTTTCTCCCCTTTCTCTGTTCTCGACAGGCGACCCCAGCGCGCCAGGTTTTCTTTCCCAACGGAGGCAGCCATGATAGGCCTCACCCAGTGGCCCCATCTAATTTGAAGTACGCTTTTGGGTGCATGCGAACTTGTGGCGAGCAGGACCTGTCAGAGCTGACGTGAAGAATATGAATGCAATACGCAGGAGGAGGAGCAGCAACAGCAGCAAGCGCAGGAGGAGCAGGAGAAACACTCACCCACCCCCATCCACCCACCGACGACCAGCCGCCGACCTACCACCGACCCACCACCCACCCACAACCCACTCGCCACCCACCCCCCACCCACAACCCACCCGCCGCCCATCACCACCCACCCAGCCACCAGCCACCCACCCACCACGAATCGATTGACTGGGGGATTGGGGCCGGATTGCTTCTGAGTGCGCTCTGCATGTGTGCATTTGCACGTGGGCGCCTACATGTGCGCGAAATGAAGAGACATGTACTCGCCTCACTTGACATGGTCTGGGATGTGTGAGCAGTACTAGCTTGTGACAAGGGTGAGGGCAGGTGATCTACGACAACTGCTGCTCGCCGTTGGTGTGTCGGAGCTCTCCGTGGTTCAACCTGACGGCTTCGGTCAGGGACAGGGTCCGCCGGTGCCGCATGCCTGTTCTGTCTGTCCATGTGTTCACTATAGAGAAAGGTGGGCGTATTGATAGAGTTGTGCCCGCCATGGTGTCGAGTAAACACGACGGAGAATTGCTGCTAGCGCATTTGGAGCCCAGATGTCCCACGACAATCGATGATATTGCAGCAGGGGAAAACATGCCGTGGGAATTAACTTTCAGTGTTATTGTTGACCCCGAGAGCGGCCGCGAGGAAATCCAATGGGATCAGGACGAGCATCTCATTGACACATTTGTGAAAGAAGCAACGAGAGATGGCTCATTAGGGCACGACCAGGCCGGAGAGATTTGTGTCAGGCACTTCCAAAGCGTCCCAGTGTCGATCGGCATCGTTCAGGTCAACCGCAGCCAAGGGGAGAAAGTGAACGTGTTGAATGAGGAAGTGACTGAACTGCATGAGATTTGCGATAACATCGATAAAGATGATGAAGCGATGCAAGATCTGAGTGACCTCTGCGACATGGATAAGGCCCTCAAGAAAAGCATGAGGACACACATGATGGGGGTCGGGAAGAAACAGACAGGGGGCGGCAAGGGGCCTGCGTCCAGCAAAGGGCCAGCAGCCGCTGCCGCGGGCAGCGGCAGCGCCGCCGCGGCCTACGCGGTCGAATCTGGGAGCGACGGCAGCGAGAGCGAGGAGGAGGAGGAGGATGAGGGCGACGACGACGATTGCCCTCCCGACGTCAAGAAGACCCTTGATAAAGCTCATGAGGACCTCCAAAAAGAGAAGGCTGGCATTGGGGCTGATGACGCTGTCGACGATGCTGCTGCTCCTCCCCCAGACCCGCTTGCCCTCCCTGGCCCTGCTGCCCCAGTCCCCGGGCGCCCGCTCGACGACGAGAGCCTGGACCAGTTTCTCGTTCAGACAGGTCGCACTTTTGATGTTATCAAAGACGGTGTGAAGATTGGCGAGCTACACCCTCGGGAGACCGACACAGGCTACAGTTGCGCCGCCTTATGCTGGCACCACACCAAGATTGCTAAGACAGGCAGGTGCTCCCGCATGAGGTCCTGGAAATGGAAGGAGGGCGAGCCCATCAAGAGACCTGATCGGGCGCTCATTCGATGGCTGATGCTGCAAACGGACCCACGGTTTCCAGATACCAAAACTCACATGGGCCCTGGCGCGGTGAGAGAGTGAACGCCAGTGCGCTCCCTGTTTCTGCGATTTGGTCTAGGGCCCAGGGCAAGACATCGAAGTGCGAGGAGGACGATGAGGATGGGGAGGGCGGAGTCATAAAGTGCATAAGTTGTTGTTGTGTTAGAATGAGGGGCTCCAATGATACGGCCCCTCTTGACCCCCCGCCCCGCCCGCGCCACCCCCCCTCCCCCCTCCCCCGCCCCTTGGCTGCCCGAGGCCCCTATCCGAGATTATGAGATTATCTTCGCGGGGTTGTCCTTATCCTGGGAGGCCGCGAGGGCCTGCAGTTTCTGCGGGGGTCTGTCGGGTGCGCAGCGCGTTGAATTATGTTGGGCCCCCTCGTGGGGCCGTCGTAGATAGCCTTGGGGGGCCTCAAGATAATACCAAATGGGGGTTGACGACGAGGAACGTTTACCGACGTGACTGCTCTGGTGCTCTCTGGCCTCAGGCGGTCTCCAAGGTTTGCTTGGATTCCTCTTCGCTGGATTTTCTCAGGGCTCGTTTGCCTTTGGAGCCTGGCAGGCCCTCGCCCCCTCGGACTTCCCTGGGGGCTCTCTTGTGCCGCGCGCCGCACTCGTGCCGGTGGCGGCGGCGAACCCAGCAGGATATTTTATCAGACTTAACTTGCGCTGATGACTTGGATCGCTGACCGAGGTCGGCGGCGCTGCGACCGCGCCCGGGACCCTGGCGAGAAAAATGCGTTTTCACAGCATTGGCCACGTGTCCCTGCCCATTGGCCGAGGCAAGGCGGCATGTGAGTACAGACGGCGCGGCATATCATATCATAATTCTTGCGATGGAGAGATCTCGATGGCTTTGTCTTGCAGGGTCGGTGCCGAGTTGCGATCGCATAGGCCATAGCGCCATGGGCCATAGCATAGCCATAGCCATAGCAGCCTCGCATAATAGCCTAGCAGACAGCCCGTTGCCGACAACCTTCTTTTCAAAAACAAGGATCGCCCCAGACCCCCCCCCTGGAACCGTGGAGTTGACTCTGTTGACCATCGTTATTTATTCGATCGCCTATTGTTTGAGCCAGGGGGCCGTTTCAAATGTGACCCATTGCGGTCTGAGTAGCCCTGGCCAACGGACAGCCAACCGGCCAACGCCCCACCAGTGTAATCTCCCAAAAGAGACCATCGTATTGCCATGTTCTAAATCCACAATAGTTTTGCGCCTTATGGTCGGTAAGCCACTTGCGAGCCATGCTACCCCACCTCGGGTCGGAGCCATGGGCAGGGTCAGGCCCAGGCCCACGCAGTCACACATTCAACTAGACACATGGCACGACATAGGACATAGCGACACATACAGACATACATTGAGTGTTGCATGCATGCGAATGTGCGCTGCGATGGGAAGCTCAAGGATCAGCCAAGGGCCAATGTGGCTAGCGACTCGCGTCCATAGCATAGGGTAGCATTGCAGCATGGGCTGCGCCTCAGACGAGTCGAGCCACGCAACGCGCATGCATGTTGCTCCAATGTTGGGATGGGACAGTGAGGTGCGACAGCGCATTCTCCTGTGTTGCTGCCTTCGGCACATCCTTTCGTGTACGTTACATATCTAATATCTAATCATATGTAACATCACGGCGAGACCAGATGCAGGAATATTCCATCACATCATAACCTATCATATCGTCATATATCATATATATATCATATGTATATACAATCGTGCCATCATAAAATACATCGTTATATACATATACATATATATATATATATATTATATTGTCATGGGCGCACCTACAGCACACTATCCGCACACTATCCGCACACTATCTGTGCGCTAACTTTGCGAACGTCCGCACTCTATCCGCACTCTTTCCGCACTCTACCGCGAAGTGTCCGCACTCTATCCGCACTCTAACGCCCCTATCCGCACTCTATCCGCACTCTAACCTTCCAACGCAAAATTCAATCCGCACTCTAACTGCACCTTAGAGCCCCTATCCGCACACTATCCGCACCTTAAAGAATCACGAATACAAAAATCGAGTAAATTCCAATCCGCACTCTAACAACCCAATCCGCACACTATCCGCACACTATCCGCACTCTACAAAAATAATGCTTTTTGGCGTCCGCACTCTAAAATCGGATCCGCACTCTATCCGCACCCTATCCGCACTCTACCATCTGCCGAAATCGCTGCCAAAACAACGATCCGCACTCTATCCGCACTCTATCCGCACTCTATCCGCACTCTATCCGCACTCTAATCCGCACTCCATCCGCACTCTATCCGCACTCTATCCGCACTCTATCCGCACTCTATATGCGTGCTATCTTGGGCATCTGGTGTAATGTATGTTACATTTGTTCTTATACTCTTAGTATTTGTTATTGCTTGATGGCTGGGTGCAGCGAGATATACACAGGGCGGCGGCAGCCTCTTCCAGCCTTAGAGGGCCGGTCAGCTGAGCAGCCCGAGACGCCCCGTCGGCTGGCGCCCGCTACCGTCGGCCAATGGAGGAGGCTGCTTTTGAGTTTGAGTTTGAGGATGCCTCCGGGTCCGAGATGAGCGACCTCGCGGCGATTGCCGGCGGGAACAGCGCGGAGGAGGGTTTGCAGGAGACTCGGTTGCGCCGAAATGGTGTTGGGACAAGGGGGGGAGGGTCAAATTTACAAAGGCGCCTGTAGAGTGCGGATGGCAGGCCAGGGCAGGCGATAAGATGCAGATAGAGTGCGGATAGGCGTCTCTGGGATGTATCCAAGGTGAAACCTACTTAGTAGGCCTCCAGACAGGCCCCCGGAGCATTTGAAAATGGAGGTCGCATTCAGGGTGGAGGTCGTCCGGACAGGGCCGCTGCCAGATCGGCCCCTGGGCCGAGCCTCGGCTGCCCTGGCCCTCGCAGGTCTGCCGAAGGGGAGGGGGGCAGTTCCGGAAGAAGAGGAGGAAGTGGGAGATTGGAGGGGTCATGACCTCGCTGGGCACGGAAGGGAGTTGGAGGAGGGATGGAGGAGGGGAGCGGGCGAGGCGGGAGCGGGGGGGGGAGGGCGACGAAGGGCGCTGCAACAGAGAGAACGCCTGTTCCACAAGAGCGCATTCAGAACTCATCCAAATTTGCAATGCTGCTCATATATATATATATATATTCATATATATATGTAACTCCTCCCTCTGTTTCCCTCCCCCATCCCATCTCTCCTACTGTGCCGCTGCGTAATTGCTGCTGGCCTTCTGCCTGTACCTCTCCCTCGCTCCGTAACAACTCGCCATAGGCCATGCAGCATATGCCGCATGCCGCATGCCGCATGCCTCTCGATATCTCGCTCGCTCTCTCTCTCTCTCTCTCTCTCTCTCTCTATTTCTCTTCCCCCCTCTTCCTCTCTCTCTCTCTCTCTCTCTCTCTCTCTCTCTCTCTCGTCGTGCTTCCTCTGATGGAAAGGCCCTGGTAAGATCGGGTTGGGGGTTGCGGCAGCGGCAAGGACGGCGCCGCCGACGCTGATGATAGAGCTGATGATGCTGTTGTGATGGGCAGTACTTTGTCGGAGTACTCGGGTCCAGATACTTTCGAGTTGGGTTCTGATGTGGCGTCTGAGCACCAGTCTACATCATCGAACTCCATGCTCTCCCCCCCTGCGAAATCGTTGTCACAACGCTCATCCTACGATGGCGACGAGTCTAGCTCGTGCACAACCACTGAGTGCAGCGATTCCATGCTGGGATCCGTGTATGATGATCCCGCTGGGCCTGGAGACCCAGTCCAGATCGCGGATTGGTCAGTGTGGCATTTTGTGTATAAGGCAAGATTGGGTCTCTTTGGCAAGGACGGCACAGACGTTTGTGACTACCCAGATGCTTTTGGCGACACCCCGATATCGATCATGACGGTCTGCAGTGGAACTGACGCCGCAGTGTACGCGCTGCGCAAACTCGTGGGCCCTCTCAACGTTGAGCACATTGCGTCCATCGACTCTTGCAAGCACGCGTGCACATTCATCGCCGCGAATGTGCCCCCACACCACCTCTACTGCTGCGACTTGTCCAAGGCGCTCAATGGCCCGGCATCTTGCATCAGTCCAACGTGTGTGGCAGGCGACGATTGCACGGCGGCTGTAAGCGCTAACCCTGATCTATTCGTCGGCGGCTTCCCTTGCAAGCCCTTCAGCATCTGTAATCCACGGCGCTGGGACAGGAACGCGTGGAAACATAAAGACGCCCAGCCGTTCAAGACGATTTCGGAGTACCTGCAGGACCCGACGCATCACAAACCAGCAGTGTGCATCCTGGAGAACGTGGACGGTATCTCGGAGATCTTTGATTGTGTCCCCAAGAGAGGGCGCCCCCCCCCCTTGCCCTTCCTCCTCTTGCCTTTCCGGCAACGAGGCATTGGTTTGAGTCGGTGGCTTGGGTCGGCGGTGTGAGGGGGCGGGGAAAGTGGGGGGGGTGGTCTGGCAGGCCCGCGCAATCAAAGTCTCCTAGGCATTCAGAGGACAAAGGCTGGCACCGAGAATAACTCCCCGATCGAATTCGTCCTTCGTGGGGAGATTACATTGAAGTCTGGCAAGGTACGCAAGTACGGCTTAGAGCATCTGCCAGACTACGAGTGCAAGATGTACCAATATAGCAGCAGGGACGCTCGGCTTCCTCATCTTCGGAATCGGTGCTACTTCATTTTGATTCGGAAAGACATCATCAGATCGAACCCAAATGCCTGGATAAATATTAGTGGCAACATTGAAGCCCTGAAGATTCCGGCTCTCGGATATCGTTACCACCTCACTGATTTCCTGGTTGGCGCCCCCTCCGAGAGAGCGACGCCCAAGCCGACGCCGCGCGTCGGAAAGAAGCTCGCTATGATCGCTAGTACTTTGGCCAGATCTGCCCACGCCCGGCGCGTCTTGCACTTGCCGAGGAGAGGCGATGCAGGCGGTGCCCCATTCAGTAGCGTGACCAGAGATGATCTTAAGCAACAGCTCTGCGCCCGCGAGCTGGAGACAGCCGATATCTGCCTCCTGCGGATCCTGAAGGACCAGGGCGAGGACCCACTGAAGTGGGTGATCCTCGACGTTTCCCAATCGTTCTTGAGGGCGAGCGTGCACATGGGCGGCTACAACATGAGGACCTTGTCGTGCCACTCCAAGATGGTGGTCATCCCAGATGCAGCCCACCCCGAAGTCTCAAGGTTGTTGTATCCTGCAGAGATGTTCCAATTGCAAGGCTGGGTAGAGAATGACTTGGACTTGTCTGGGCTTTCGGTCAACCAGGCCACTGTCCTCGCTGGCAACATGATTAGCGTACCGTGCATTGGGGCAATTTTGGCATCTGTTTTAGCTGCCGTCGACCTCAACAAAGGCCGGGCTTTCTTCTGATACTACTGATACTGTACTGATACTAGTATCATTATCTTATGATCTGATTACAGTGGTTACCACGGTATCTGGTCAGCTACTCCAGCCTTTCGAGCCGATTCAGGGCGACGCCATGTTGCCCATTAGGAGCTGGAGTGGGCGGGGCGGGGGGCTGCCGCGGGCTCCGCTACCATGCCTGCGTCAGAGAACAGTGAGAACAGCAAGCGTGCGCATTGATGATTGCTTGGAGGATGGGAGAGGAGAGTCCTCCTTCTCCTGATCTCATCCCCTCCTCTTATCCCATCTCAATGTACTCCTCCTCCCTCCTCCATCTCATTGACTCCCTCTGCTCAGCACCTCATCTCCTCCTCGTCCTCGTCCTCCTCATCCATCTCTACCAAGACTTAGTTTGTAACGTTGGGTTCTCGATCCGCCATTTAGCAAACTTTGAAACTGGGCCCCAATGTTCTTCCCCCCTCTTCCTCCTCACTTCCCCTCCCCCCCTAAACGAGTTGCGACATTGGCCCGCCTCACCTTCCTCCTCCTCCTCCTTCTTCTCCATCTCCTCCCCCTTCTCCCCCCCCTTCTCCTCCTCCTCTTCCTTCTCCTCCCCTCCCCATCCTTCCTAAAAGAACTTGCCTCGTCTTCCTCCTCCTCCTCCTCCTCCTTCTCCTAGTCATCCCCTGTCCTCCGCCTTCCTCCGCCTTCCTCCATCTTCTCCCCCCCCCTCCTTCCCCTCCTGCTGCTCCTCCTCATTCCCCCCCCCTCTTCCTCCTCATCCCCCTCCTCTTCCACTTCCTCCTAAAAACTCTTGCTCCTTCTCCTCCC
Organism: Prorocentrum cordatum; assembly: GCA_963575745.1. Classification (NCBI taxonomy): domain Eukaryota; class Dinophyceae; order Prorocentrales; family Prorocentraceae; genus Prorocentrum; species Prorocentrum cordatum. Next base: position 82,680 of record CAUYUJ010018226.1, read on the forward strand.
CCTCCTCCTTCGCCTCCTCATCATCGTCTCCTCCTCCTTCTTCTCCCCGGTCTCCTGGTCTCCTTGGGTTCCCAGGGCTTCCTGGGGCTCCTGGAACATCTTGGGCTCATGGGACATCAGGGTCTTCTGACTGTCTTCCTGGCCCCGGTCCACCTGGCCCCCCAGCCCCCCGGCGTCGCGCGGGGTCGCGAAGATGACCGCGCCCCGCGCGTCGCAGGGCGCGAAGCGAAGCGCGGTAGTAAGTAAGGCGCAGGCGCTGGGTGCATCGCAGACAAGGCCGATGAGGGGGGCCCCTGGAGGATGAGGACGAGGGGGAGGAGGAGGTGGAGGAGGAGGAGGAGGAGGAGGAGGAGGAGGAGGAGGCGGAGGTGGGTGGGGGGGGGGGGTGCGAGGAGGAGGAGGAGGAGGAGGAGGAGGAGGAGAAGCAGGAGAAGCAAGGGAAGCAGGAAGAGTTCGCGTGTCTGCCAGCTTGCTCGCGTCCCTCGCCATCTCTTTCGCACTCGATTTGAAGATGGGGGCCGTGCTGCGAAGTTCCTACCTATCCCGGATCCCGTGGTGATTTCGATTTCACGTTGGTTTCGATTCGAAAATCGCGCCTGGGGGGCCCCAGTTCATGTGGCGAAAACATATTGGGGGAGTCAATCGATCCAGGGGTCAGCTTTCGTGGTCGAGCACCCTCTGCAAGTCGGGGGGTTTTGCAATGGGCTGCGCAGTGGGACGCAGACGACGGAAGTGAGGGGAGGCAAGCAGCGCCTGGCCAAGCTGAGCGAGCTGGGCGGCGGCTGCCCGTCGCCGCGAGACTGGGCCTCCTGCGCCGCGCGCGCCGAGGGGCGGAGCCCGCTCTGGGGGATGGGGGTGAGGGGAGACAGGGTGGCGGGATGGCCGGGACCGGACAGGGGGAGTGGACGCGGGGAGGCAGGGCAGGGGGCTGGGCGGGCAAGGGAGGGGGGAGGGCAGGGGGGAAGGGCGGGGTGGCAAGGGGGGGGCGACGAGGAGGAGAGAAGGGACTTTCGGAAGAGCACGCCGCTCCTTCTGTCTCATTGCCCAGCGCACAAGAAGACGCTGATTAGTTAGATCATCTGATCTTTGGCGCCCATTGGTGGGCTTTCGGTGGGCGAAAGGCGCGCGGTCGAGGCCGCATCCAACGCCCCGCCCTCCTCCTCCTCCTCCTCCTCCTCCTCCTCCTCCTCCTCCTCCTCCTCCTCCCCCTCCTCCTCCTCCTCCTCCTCTGCCTCCTCCTCCTTCTCTGCCTCCTCTGCCTCTGCCTCAACTGCCTCCTCTGCCCGCCCTGCCTCCTCTGCCTGCTCTGCCCGCTCTGCCACTGCATCTGCCTTCCCCTCCGCGTGCTGGCGTTGGCCGCCAGGCCCCGAGCGGGGCCCTCCGCCAGAGTCCTGGGGCCGGCGTTTCGTCGACCGAAGGTCGAAGGAGTCTCGCAGCAGGGCGCCGGGGGCACCCGATATTTTGTTTCGCCCCAGGGCTAGGAGGATGGACCCATCCACGATGGGCGAGGATCCAGGATAGGATCAGAGTCAGAGGCGCAATGGTGAGATGATGAGTCTGAGACGGCATGAGAGGCGTGAGCGTGAGGTTGAATCAAATCAGAACCACAACCACAAACAATGAGAGCTCTGAGTCTCAGTAAGAGGAGGATGAGGAGAAGGAGGATGAGGAGAAGGAGGACGAGGAGGAGGACGAGGGGGAGGAGGGGGGGGAATGGGGGGAAATGAATGCGTTTTTGCGCGACGAACTCTGGGGTGTCTGCTTGGCAATTGGTTCCTGAGGGGCCTTGCCCACGGCGCGTGACCTGCCTGCCCCATGGCCCCGTGGCCTGCCTGCCCATGGTCCCTGCCCTTGCCCATGGCCCGTGGCCAAAGAGGTTCTGACATAGAAACAAGAGGCGAGAGCTCACCGCCTCCGTCCGCAGCCTTTGGTGGGCCAAGTGTTTGATTCAGCGGCGGTCCAGGATCGCCGATTCGCGCGTGTGTGCCCTCGTCCTTCTACTGCGCGCCTGCCAGGACAGTGCGCCGACGGCCATGGCCAGCGATGATGAGTCAGGGCTCTCCAACATGGGCGGCGATTCTGACGTCGAGGAGCTGCGTCCAGGAGGTGGCGATTCTGACGGCGAGTCCGACGAATCCCGCGGTGGCGGTGTCGAGCCGAATCTCAGCTGCAAGGGTTGTGGATGCACTAACAAGAGCTTCTGCCCCATCGCTCTGAAGAACGGCTCGGAGAAGATCATCCAGTGGGGCAAGTACTCCACGCAGAAAGGCCGCAGTAAGTCTGGGCCCCGGGTCCCGAGTGGCAGCTGGTGCGGCATATGCGTGTCGATCTGGCGGATTCGATTCAAGAAGAAGTGGGGCGGCAAAGACTCCAAGAAGTGTAAAATGACCATTGCGGCCAAGAAGCTGAAGGACCCTAACAACCGGAAGCAGTGGAAATCCGTCCGGAAGAACTACGTGAAGCAGCGCAGCAGTGGCAACCAACGCGTCAAGAACCTCAAGGAAACCGTCGAGAGCAAGAAAGAAACCTTCACAGATCTCCTGGAGCCCGAGAAGGAATTCTGGGAATTGGCTGAGTACATGGAAGAGTTCGGCGATCCAAAGACAAACAAGGCGAAAGTGTGCACAATCAAAAACAAGAAAGGCAAGGCGATCAAAGGTGTATACGTTCGGGTAGGGCGCCGGGGAGTATACAAAGTGAAGTCTGGCGTTCGTAACTCCTCCATGCGCACCAAGGTTCACGACGACGGTGAGCACGTTCTCGACGAGGAGCAGCTCGCTGAGGCGGAGGTTGAGGCCGAGGAGACGCTCCCCATGGATGACAAGAGCGCCCTCACCTACGACGAGACCAAGAAGCGGCGGCAGCTGGCCATGGACGAAGATTCACAGGATGGCGACGGCCCCGAGACAGTGTCTAGTGGCGGCGACTCCAGCGATTCCGATGACGACGGGGACAGCGACATGGGCTCCTCCAAAGACGAGTTCGACGAGGCCCCCCCCAAGAAGAAGGCCAAGGGGATCAAGGACAGTGCTGCTGCGCCAAGAAAGGGGAAGGCCTCGGGCTTCCGTGGTGAAGACGGTGACACGCCGGGCGCGGCCAGCTCGATCGCCAGCACGCCCGCCAAGCTCGGTCGCAAGGGGCCTGGGAGCGCCGCCAGCAGCGCAACCAAGCGGCCAATGGGGACCAAGGACGCAGCTGAGAAGGAGCATGCGCTTCTTCAACTAACATCAACACAGAGAGATAGGAAAACCGACCCGCTCAGCTTGGCCCGGGCGGCGTGTGAGGAAGCCAGGGGGTACTTCGGTGAGATCGCCTCCGCGTTCAGCACGGGCGAGTACGACAACGTCCAGGGCAGGGAGTACCAGAGGCTCACGCGCGGCTGGAAGGACAAGAAGGCGTCTGTGACCAAGCCGCTGAACCAGCTTTCGCAGAGCGGGAACAGAGAGGACCCAGGAGTTAATATTTAATTATGATTTGTCTTATGTCAGTCCAGGCTTGGGGGTGAAAGTGAAGGTGCTCTTGGGCTCGGCGTTTCCTTGGGGCTTGTCTCGAGGTGTCCTTGGAGGTGCCTTTGGGGTATCTTGGGGCTTGTCTTGGGCTTTCGGCTTGATTCGGATTTCCCTGGGAGTGCTCTTAGGCCAAGTACCCCGGACCCCCCTAAATCCTGTTGGCCAGCAAGGATGCGACTCTGCTGCTTCACGTGCGGACAGCGATCGGACACGTGGATCCGATCATGAATTTCTTGAAGGTCTTTGCGCCTCAGACGCTGTCCAAGACGGCGCCCTCGCTCTTGCTGGCGACGTGGAACGAGGTGGCGAGTCGAGCTCGGCCGTCGGCGGCTCAGGCGATAGCCATGGTTCAGCGGGCGATTGACGTCAAGTGTGACGAGGGGGACATCGACAGCGTTCTAGAGATGGTCGACCAGTCGAAGAGCATCGACGGCATCTCGATTGCCTTGGTGTCAGCAGGGGATGCCCGCGATAGGATCGTGAAGAACGCAGTTGCGATGCTCGTCGGCAAGACCTTCAAGGTGAACGTAGACAAGAAGGACCCCGAGGCTGTGAGCGAGGCCAAATCGAACGTGATTTCCCAGCTCAAGAAGCTCATGGACGCGCGCCGCACTGTCCTCTTCCCCGCCATCGATAGCCTGAACCTCATCGAGGCCATGATCGAGCCCCGGGCCAGCAGAGGGACGGTGTTGCAGGAGGCCATCGAGGCGTGGAACGCCAAGGATGGCGACCCCGTCGTCTCTGCCGCCTCGAACACCAAGCTGGGCCTTCTCTTCCTGAAGGACGCCGGCACCGCCCTTTCAGGCTTAAGGAAGGAGGAGGAGGAGGAGGAGGAGGAGGCGCATGGGCGAGGGAGGGGGAAGAGAAGCGAATGATGAGAAGGATATCCAGGAGGATAAGTCCGTGATAAGGATGAGGAGGAGGAGGACGACGACGAGACAGAGGATAATGATGAGGAGGGGGATGAGGAGGAGGAGGAGGAGGAGGAGGAGGAGGAGGAGGAGGAGGGACATTCGGAGGAGGGGGAGGGGCAGGAGAAAGCGTGGGATGCTGAGGCTGGTCGGAGAGAGGAGGGGGCAGGGGGGTGGCTCGGCTCCTGTAGCCCACCGGCGAGGCGGCATTGCCGGGGCCGCGGGCGGCCTGCGGTTGGGGGGAGTTCCTCCGTGATATGCCGTGCCCCCTCCCTCCACCTCCCTCCCCCTCTTCTATCTCCCCCCTCCCCCTCCCCTCTTCCCCCTCCCACCCCCTCCTCCCCCTCCTCCTCTTCCTTCCTCCCCCCCCTCCTCCTCGTCCTTCGTCCTCATCCTCCTCCTGCTCTCTCTTCCTCTCTCCTCTCTCTCTCCTCCTCTCCTCCTCCTCTCCCCCCTCCTCCTCCTTCTCCATCCTACTCCTCCTCCTCCTCCTCCTCCATCCTCCTCCTCCTCCTGTCCTCCCCCTCCTCCTCCTCCTCCTCCCTCCCTCCTCCTCAATCATCCTCCTCCTCTTTGTGTTGATCCCCCGTTGTCAATCGTCCGTCGTCGTCCGTCCACCCGTCCCCCCCTGCCTCGGAGGCAGACTGGCTTGCGACTCCATCGCGAAGGACCTCCTCGAGATTAGGGAGCTGCTCGACTCCGATAAGCTCGCGATCCCCATGGCCAGCTACGCTGCGCGCGTCGAGGGCCATCTCACGTTTTCCAGCGCCGACTGCGACTTCGGCGAGAAGCTCAAGTTGATCAGAGCTGTCAGTGTCAAGCTCTGCTCAACGCTCCGCCAGGCGCGCGATGCTGGAATGGGTGCTCCAGACAACCTGTGCTCTATCGGTGACAAGGTCTCGAATGTTCTCACGAGCATGGCCCACTTCTTAATCTACCGCTTCGTCGCCATGATGACGATTGACGGGCTGTCGTTGTCCTGGGAGACCGTGGTCGATGAATTGTCCACCTTCCGAGCCGTCCGGAACGAGATATTGGATAAGGTTGGGTCTTATTTCAAGCCGAAAGAAGATGCTCCGCCAGTCGTCGCACTACCGTTGGCGACCGAATTGCGCCCATTGGCCTCCTTCGCAGCGACGTGGAAGCAGACGGTCAACGATGAGCCTTTCTCGGCCACCAACATCATGGACCAGAGCCCTGTGGCCACTACGGCGTTCTACCGCGAGGTCGGGCTCAGCTTGGCGGGCGAGGTGAAATCAGACTCTGGCACCGAAAACGCCCACCGCAGGCCTCGGGAAAATGGGCGGGCAGGGGGTGGTAGGGGGTTCGGCGACGACGATGCGATGACCCGTCAAGGCCTCTAGCAGGCCAAAGCAAGTCAACAATATCCGCTTGCCTCAACCACCCCTGGCCCCGCCGCATTCCCCCGTGAAGCTCGGGTGGGCACTTTCAGGGCCGATCTTCGGAATTGACCAGTATCTTCGATTTCGTGAAGGATGCCTTGGAGCGCTTTCCCGAGAGCCAGACCGAGTCGTCCTCCCGGGTGTGCGACGCCACCAGGGAGGGAATCGAGCTCGCCAACGCCTGGACCAAGCACGTCAGGGAGCTGATGGAGAATATGAACAAGCTGAAGGCCAATGCCATCTCTTACATGACTGACTTGCTGAACCGCAGCGGCCCGGAGAGCAACTCGGCCATAACCTTCGGAGATATCAAGGCGCTCTTTCAGGAGACTGGCGAGTTGAACGAGGATATCCTGACAAAGTTGCGCCTTGTTAGCGAGATTGCGGCGGTCGTGCAGTGGTTCGACGACATGCTCGGCATCGCGCAGACTCTCAACGGTCTTGGGGCGCCCACGGCAGATACCAAGGTCATTGAGGGCGCCTCGAGCACCTGCATGAAGATGGTGCCTATTCTGCCCAATCTGTTGAAATGGATCGATGCCGAGAAGGCGTTGCCAAGCGGGGCCGAGGACCTCGACAGCGCGAGGAACTACTTCAAAGTGACGAGCTCGATGCTGAAGGACATCAAGAACGTGCAGGAGCAGCTCAGCTCTGAGTCCGAGGCCCAGCAGATCCTCGTGAACGCTGGCGTGTTCCAGGGCGTGGTTGTGAAGAAGACAACTGAGTGGATGGGCCCCCACCTGGCCACTTGGGGCGAGCTGGCCGACAGCGTGAAGAAGTTCGTGATCGACGTGAAGGAGTTCAAAAAATGGGACGACGATCGCATGAAGGAGTTCAGCGAGTTTCCTGGCCGGGTCGAGCTGAAGGAAGCAGTGAAGACCATCGGCACGACGATCGTGCCGCTGCTCCTGTCGTGGATCGCCGCGTTCAAGGGCACGGACGTCTCCGTCAACGAGGCCGAGCTGCTGCAGGACAAGGTCGCCGCGGTGAGGAACAAGGGCCGGCTGCAGATTGGGGTCCGCGGCGCGGTGGTCATCGTGTTGGAGGGTTCCAAATCCAAGGCGGCGGCCTACGAGAACGATCTCAAAACCAAGCTGAAGGTGCGGCCGGCGGTCCCCAAGGTGGTGAAGGACCGCCTGACGGCCCTCGCGCTCAAGGCCGCGAGCGTGGACGAGGGGGCCGCCGCCGCGCCGCACCCTGACGAGGTGGACTGAGGCGGGCCTTGCGCCTCCTTTTTCTCCTCCTCCTCCTTCTCATCAATTTCCTTCGGTTGCTGCCCCTCCTCCCCCCCTTGCCCAGGAGAAGCCAGCAGGGGGATAGGGGGATGAGAAGGTGGGGGAGGAGGAGGAGGAGTAGGAGAGGGAGGAGGAGGAGGAGGAGGAGGAGGAGGAGGAGGAGGAGGAGGAGGAGGAGGAGGAGGAGGAGGAGGAGGAGGAGGAGGAGAGGAGGAGGGGGAGGAGGAGGAGGAGGAGGAGGAGGACGAGGAGGAGGAGGCAGAGGAGGAGGAGGAGGAGGAGCTTTTGCTACAAGAAGCTGGCCAGGGCTTTTATGTTTCCAGGATCCCAGGTCTCAGGATTCAAGGGTTCTCGGAGTTCGGGACCTCGCGATTCCTGGAGTTCGGGGCCTCCGACTTTCCAGCTTCTAGCTCCACCTCATCCTCCTCTCCTCCCTCCTCCTCCTCCTCCTCGTCCTCCTCCCCCCCCTCCTCGCCATTATTCTCCTCGAGTGGCTTGCTGCAGGGTTGCTCCCTCTTCCCTCTCTGTATAGCGAGAGAGAGAGAGAGAGAGAAGGATAGAGAGAGAGAGAGAGAGAGAGAGAGAGAGAGAGAGAGAGAGAGAGAGAGAGAGAGAGAGAGAGAGAGAGAGAGAGAGAGAGAGAGAGAGCTGAAGGGTCCGCCGACACAAAACTTCCCTATCATTGGTTCGGACCTCGCGCCAGGGCCCTGGGTCCGCGACCCTATTATTTTTTTATGTTTCAGGCCCCGCGCCTGCGCCCCAGCGCGGCCCTGGGCCCTGCGCCGTCGGCGCGCGAGTTCAAATTGAAGGCGGTGCGCGGGCACCTCCTCGTACCGACATTCGGAAAGACTCCGCCCTCCTCCTCCTCCTCTTCGTCCTCCCTCCTCCTCCTCACCCTCCTCATCTTCCCCCCCTCTCCCTCATCCACCTCCGGGCGCTCGTCGGGGCACTGCTGGTGGACCAGCAGCGGGGCGAGGCTCGGTGACAGAGCCTCGGTAGTTCGATTGAACAAAAAACGAAAAAAAAAAACTGAGAAAACAAAGGGGGAGGCTCAAACAATGAGGAGAAGGAGGAGGATGGTTCCGTTTTGCGCCAGCAGTGCCAACCCTGAAGGACGTCGATGGCGACAGAGGAGGAAGGGGGGGGAGGAGGAGGAGGAGGAGGAGGAGGAGGAGGAGGAGGAGGAGGAGAGGAGGAGGAGGAGGAGGAGGAGGAGGAGGCGAGGAGGAGGAGGAGACGGAGGAGGAAGAGGAGGGGGGAGGAGGAGGAGGAGGAGGAGGAGGAGGAGGAGGAGGAGGGAGACGGAGGAGGAGGTGGTGGAGGAGGAGGAGGAGGAGGAGGAGGAGGGAGGACTCCAGGAGGACAGTGCCGCGCAGAGACTGTCGGTGAGCGGACGGGCCTCGTTTCCAGCCGCTGCTGCGACCCTGAAGGGACGCCGACGACGACGAAAGAGGAGGAGCAGGATCAGGAGGAGGAGGAGGAAGAGGAGGAGGGGGAGGATGAGGAGGAGAAGGTAGAGTGGGGTGAAAAGTAACAGGAGGAGAAGGAGGAGGAGGAGGAAGAGGAGGAAGAGGAGGAGGAGGAGGATGAGGACGAGGATGAGGAGGAGGAGGAGGAGGGGGAGGAGGGGGAGGAGGGGGATGGGGGAGGAGGAGGAGGAGGAGGAGGAGGAGGAGGAGGAAGACCCCCCCCAGCCGGCCTTGAGAGGGCGTGGCGGTGCGCCAGGGAGGGCTGCCGCGGGTGCCGGAGCCGTTGCCCAGCGGCGGCGGTCGTTTCTCGTCCTCGTCCTCGTCCTCGTCCTCTTCGTCGTGGCCCCCTCCTCGTCCTCGTCCTCGGCGTCGATGCTGAGAGGCGAGCTCTGCACAAGTGGCGACGACGGCGGCGACGACGTCGTCCACGACGAGGACAACGAAGAGAACGACGACAACGATGACGACAATGAGGACGACGACGAGGGCGGCGAGGCGACAACAATGAGACGACAACGACGGACATAGACGGTTAGAGGTTAGAGGAAGGCGAAAGGGAGAAGGGAAGGGAGCGAAAGAGAAAGGGTGAGGGGCAGCTGCAGCGAGCGCCACTCGCTTGCCGGGCAGATTTCGCTCATTGGGCTGAGCTGACTCTCCGAACATATTCGACTGTTTGCGAAATCTTCATGGGAGTTTTGTCATTTATGAAGCTAGGGCGCACTGCGTATTTCGAGTTTCGTATGTGTTGAAATGCTGTTGTTTTGTGTTTATAATAAGCCCGTTAAGGTGCCGATCGAACGTTGCGAGATTTCCCACGTGGCGGTAGTGTGCCGATCTGGGTTTCGGGATCAGGGGCGCGGGGATTTGATCGGCGACAGTGTTAAAAGGAGAAATAAGTAGATAAGGTTTGTGTATATGAAAATCTATGGTAATATACAAACAACTGTATACTATATAGTCTATACTGTATGCGTACAGTTAGTGACGTCTGGTTGTATAGACATATAACATTTGTATATATTTATGTAGATATATTCATTCACATATGTACACACATATGTAAGCTGGGGACATCTATAAGGAATGCGACATGTACATTTACAGTTACACATTTTTATATACACATAATTGTACATACAAGTCTGCATTGGCGCTTCGCGCCATGCACCTTGGTCCTTCACATCTAAGATGCAGGGATAACGAACGAGAGGCAGATCAACCAAAACGGCGATCGCTTTTGGTTGCAGTTTTCGCCATCACCGTTATCATATTGTTGTTCCTTATCCTTCCCTCAGGTGTCCTCCTCCCCTTTCTCTTCCTATTCCCTGTTCTCGTCTCGTTGCCCCGCGAACCGTTCCCCGGCCTTCTCAAGTTTGTTTGCGGAGGCTCTTCCGAGGCGAGCTTCTGGAGGACCACGCGAAAGCTTTTCAAGGGCTCCTTGGGCGTTGGGGGCATCCGTGGCGCCTTTTGGCGGCTCCTGGGTGTTTCCTCGGGCCGCCATGCCGCGAACCGTGGTCTTTGGTCACGGCTTGAACGCCTCCGGAGGGCGTCTTCAGGCAATTTCGGGCCGTCATGAGGCCTTTGTGGGCAGTTTCTGAGCCCGCTGGGGCCGTCTTGGGGCTCTCTTGGAGCTTTTTCTGGTCGTCTTGGAGCGGCTTTCGGTTCTTCTTGGGCGTTCTCGGACGCCCGGGGGCGCCGCTGAAGGCCACCGAGCGCGTTCCACTACTCGCACAGTGCCTACTCGCAAACGTCCGAAAAAGACATGTCCGCATCAATGTAGTTTATCGTAGATCCTCCAGGGGGGATCCAGGCCATTTGCGAGTAGGAACTTTGCGAGTAGTGGAACGCGCTCGTCTAATCTTAGACCGTCTTGGGGGTCTCTTGGGACCGCCGTCGACGCGTTTTCACGGCTTGGCAGGGACTTCAGAGGCCCAGAAAATTTCGCGGGACCCTTTGAGGGGCGCCCCAGGCGCCGGGTGTCCCGCGGACGCCCCCAGAACAATAGGAATGTAGGAAAAGGACGAGAAAGAGAGAGAGAGAGAGAGACAGAGAGATAAGAGAGAGAGAGAGAGAGAGATAAATAGATAGAGAGATAAACAAACAGAGACAGAGAGAGAGATAGCGAGATCGAGAGAGGGAGAGTTAGAGACAGAGAGAGAGAGAGAGAGCGAGAGAAAGAGAGAAAGAGATAATAAAAAATGGCAACCTCGAGAGAGAGAGAGAGAGAGAGATGAACATTCATCGAGAACAGAGGAGACAGCGAATGTCGAGATCAGCTCAGTCCCAATGGGGGTAGGTGGTAGTATATCGAAGAGGCTTACGGTCCGATGGTGAACCACTGCCGCCGTCTGGCAAATTTCTGGCCAATCTATGTTATTATGTGTTCCCCGAGCCGTTGTGGACCCCGTTTGGGCAACACTTGCTTGGGAGAGGAAGGGGAAGGAGGAGGAAAGGGAGAAAATGAAGGGCAAGGAGGAGGAGGAAGTTGAGGAGGAGGAGGGCGATGATGAAGAGGAAGAGGAGGAGGAGGAGGAGGAGGAAGAGGAGGACGAGGCGGAGGAGAAGGAGGAGGAGGAAGAAGAGGAGGAGTGCTCTTTGATGCCATCTTAGGGCCTCCTGCGGGCTTTCTGGGAGCCTCTTTTGGGGGCCTCTTGGATTTCAGAGGCAGTCTTAGGGGGCCTGTCTGGGCAGTCGTGGGTCCCTCTTCGGGCGCTTTAGGAGGCAGTCTTGGAAGTCTGTGTGGCCGTCTTGGGGCCGTTTTGAGGTCCTCCTTGGCCGTCTTGCGGGCGGATGGGAGGCCTCTTGGGCCGTCGTGGGGCGATATTGGGGGCTTCCTGGGCCGTCTTGGAGCGTCGTTAGCCCGAAAAGGCGAACAAAAAGGCAATCATCATGAACATGCTTTTGCGGAATTAATGTTTTCGCCTCCTGGAAATCCTCTGGGGCGCCTCCTTGCGCCGTCTGGAGGGCATCTTGGACCGTCTTGGGGTCGTCGTTGGCTGTCTTGGAGGCCATCTTGGGTCTCCTTGGGCTATCTTTGCTGTCTTGGAGGTGTCTTTGGATGGACCGCCTTGGAGGCTGTCCCGGCAGTCTTACTTAGAGGGCTGCGCTGTAATAGTTCTCGCAGACAGCCGACGGTATGTTGGTTCTCCGTGTGGCTGGCGGGCGGGAAGCTCAAAACATGCCCGCCACCGCTTACGTTGGCGTGCTAAGATTTTGGCGTGATCGGCGTTTTTCGTTTGACTGGAGGCCACATGGGTGTTTGACGTGCTAAGATTGTTGATGTTTTGTGCCTTGTTGATGGTTCCCCCGTCAGCTTCCCGCGAGAACTTTCACGACGCCCGCTTCCAAGACGTCCAAGATAGCCTCCAAGATGGCCAAGGTGGCTTCAGATGGGCCTCCAAAGCAGCAGAGATGGCCCCAAGACAGCAAGGATGGCCTCCAAGACTGCCAAATACCAATCCACGACGGCCCAACACTCATTCCAGACGGCGCAAGGAGGCCCCCAAGCTGGCCCAAGACAGCTCCAAGAGAACCTCCAGGAGGCCAACCATAATCATTCATGCTGCATTTGTTTCTCAATAGTTTTCGCGTTCTGGTCTTTTCGGGTTTCTGACGCTCCAATCACCGAGCGCGTTCTACCACTCGCAGAGTGCCTACTTGCAAACGTCCGAGAGGAAAACATGTCTTCCCCGATGCAATGTATCGTAAACCTCCCCGGCGGATCCAGGCCATTTGCGAGTAGGAACTCTGCGGGTCGTGGAACGCGCTTGTCAATCCAAGACGGCCCAACATGCTCCCAATCTCGCTCCCAACACGGCCCAGGAGGCCTCCAAAAACCGCCCCAAGACGGCTGCACAGACTTCCAACATGCCCCAACAGTTCCCCAAAGAGGGTCCCACGTCGGCCGCGAGGGAACCCCAAGATGGGGGCATCCGAAGGCAAATTATGCCCCCCGAGAGGCCCCCTGGAGACCCCAAGAGCCCCCCCCCCTCCATATATATATATATATATATATATATATATGTGTGTATACATAAAGCATAATACATATACACGGGTCCACAAGAGGCCCAACAGACCTCAGAAGCCCCTCCAGAGGCCCGAGGCCCCAAGAGCCCTCCTCTTCCTCCTCCCTCGTCCTCGTCCCCCTCTTCCTTCTCCTTCCTCTCCTCCTTCCCCTTCCTCCTTCCAGAAGTGTTTCCCCACGAGTAGCGGCTGGGGTAAAGCGTAGTCCAACAGTTTGCTTCGGCCCATCCCGCCACTGTGACTGGGATGTGAGGCAGAGGCCTTTTGGATATCTGTGGGTGTCTGTCGGAAGGCCTCTCCAAAGCCTCTGACAGGCGGTTTGTGATTTCTTGGGGCCTCTCGCGGCCTCTCGGTGGCCTTTTAAGGGCCTCTTTTGGGCCTCTTTGGGGGGCCTCTTAGGGGTCTGCAGGCTGTCTCGGTGGAATTCAGTTCGAGTTCCTCGTCTTGGGCCGTCTTGGGACCCTCTTGGGGCCCTCTTGGGGGCCTCTGGGCCTCTTAGGCCGTCTTGGAGCGTGGCAGCCCGAAAGCCGAGAACCGAGAACTTTTGAAACCTCCAAGCAGAGAAGGACACTGGGTTCTGCCTCTTGGGGCCCTCTTGGGGGGGCCTATTGGAGCTCTCTTGGGGCGTCTTGCGGGCTTCTCTCGGGGCATCCTGGGCCGTCTTGGGGCCCTGCTGCTCCTGGAAGAGTCGCGCGAGGAAGCGAGGGAAGCGCCAGGAGGCAAGCGGCACACCCGGGGGAATCCGTGAGTTCTCGGTCCCGGTCCCTTAGATTCTTGCTGTTCCATCGGCTCTGCCCGTATTGTTAGTCATGTTTCATGGGCCCTTCACGCTGTTCGTTTTGTGTCCTGAAGTGTGCCTGCGTGTGATCATTTTCTGCACTTTCCCGTGCCAGACTGCGCGACGTCTACATGAACGGGTACGCCAGCTGACTCGCTTGCTTTCCAACTTCTTCTTCAATTGCCATCTGCTTGGGGGAGATGTCGCGCACTATGGATTGATCTGTCTGCCAGCCCCCGTTTGGGATCCGCTCGCATTTTGGTTGGGCTTCGGCCGCTTGCACTTGGTGCCTTTTGCTGGTTGGTCCTTGGGGCCTCATCTTGAAGCTTGATCCACGGTCCGAGGTGGTGCTACTCTTTACAGTGCCGTTTTTAATACATGCTCCGCGTGCGGATCATGTATGGAACATGCAGGGACTCAGTATTAAAAGCAACGATGAGTTCATGCATGAATTTATTCATAAATTATCAGATATAAAAAATCCTACACAATCCGATGTATTAAAAACAGCCCCGCACGATCAGGCGTTTCGGGTCCGTCGCCGCTCATCTGTGGTGGCAGCCCGTGCGCACTCTCCTGCGCTCTGCCCCCGTGCCGTGCGCGCACGGACGCGCGTGGGCACGCGTGTGAGCGAGCCTGCGGCTCGGGCACGCGGGTGCGTATGAGCCCGTGGTCGTTGCCTCGCGGGCCCCCGTCGGGGCCCCTGCGGCCCCTGTGGCGCCCTGGCGGGTCCCTGTCGCGTTGTCGGGGAGCGGGGGAAGACGGATGAGGGCGAGGAGGAAGAGATGGACGAGGAGGAGGGGAGGGATGACGATAAGAACGGAGATGATGATCATTATGGGGGTGCGTGTGCAGAACTGTTGTGGCACAACGTATTCGTTGCTCTGTCCAGCATCTTCCCCGCAGCCGTGGGCTCTGTATAATCTATCGACCCACTCATTGTCTAACTCTCTCCTCATTCCTGGCGGTATTACAGCATGCGTTCTGTGCTATAAGGCTGCTGATGATATTCGCGACACAGGCACTTACTTCCTCAGAGTGGAATCAAGCATGACAGCGACCCATGTGGTGATGGTGATGCTGCTGCTGATGATGATGATGATCGTGATGGTGGTGATTCTGATGATGGTGGTGGTGATGATGATGACGATGACGACGATGACCACGACTACGATGATGATGAGGATGATGATGATTATTATGATGAAGATGAAGATTATGATGAAGACAAATCTTAAGGTGAGGATGAAGATGATCATGCTGAAGTCGACGAAGACGATGATGAGGATGACGACGATGATGATGATGATGATGATGTCAATGATGATAATGATGATGCTGATGACGATGCCGAATTTGTGATGATGATAAAGACGACGATGACGATCATAATGATGATGCTGATGATACTGATGACGATGACGATGCCGATGATGATAATGATTATGACGACGGTGGTGCTGCTGCTGCTGATTACGGTGACGATGACGATGACGATGACGATGCCGATGATGATGATGATATTGATGATGGGCATGCTAATAATAATGATACTGATGATGACGATGATGATGATGCTGACGATGATGCTGCTGCTGATGCTCATGTTGATTCTGCTGATGATGACGATGATGATCATGATGACGATGACGATGATGATGGTGAGGATGATGATGATGATGATGATGATGATTATGATGGATGATGATGATGACCATGCTGTTGTTGATGATGATGATACTGATGATGATGCCGATGATGGTGGTGATGATGATAATGATGATGCTGATGCTGCTGACGATGATGACGATGATGATGCTCCTGATGATGATGGCGATGCTGATGCTGATGATGATGATGATGACGATGATAATGTTGATGACGACGATGATGATGACGATTCTGATGATGATGATGATGATGATGATGATGATGATGATGATGATGATGACGATGATCATGATGATGATCATGATTATGATGCTGATGCTGATGCTGATGATGACGATTATGCTGATGCTGATGCTGGTGATGAGCGGTTGCTGCTGCTGCTGATGATGATGATGATGATGATGATGATGATGATGATGATGCTGATGCTGATGCTGATGCTGATGCTGATGCTGATGCTGCTGATGAGCAGGAGAGGGAAAGTGATGATGAGGGTGTATGAGGTTCAGGGAATGCCAGGAGGACATGGGACACACGGTTGTTTTCAGGAGTGAGGGGCGATGGGCTACGACAGGGCGAGGCGGCGCCCAAGAATCGCTGCAGACCGCGCGTGCGCAGCGACATTCCGCGCCCTAGGCAAGCCCTCCGAGGCACCACGACCCTTTGCGAAGGCCAGGCCGCCTCCATTGAATTCGAAGTTCCCGACTGGGGGGATTGTTGGGGGTTCTTGGGGTGGCTGAAGACCCCCAGAGAACCCCCGGGGACAAAAAGATCCTCCCCCCAGAGCCTCGGTGTTTGTGACATTGTTTTTTTTTGGGGGGGGGTCCCAGGGCCCCGCAATCAACAACAACATTCTGCTGTAATGCTGTATATGTAACATGTGCTTCCGGAGGCCTCTGGATGCCCAGAGCAGACTGACGATGTCGAACACATCAGCCCTCGACCGATTTTGCTTGAGCTTAGCCTGAGGTGAGGAACTCCGGCCACGCTCGCACGGTGACCGCTGCGTGTGCGAAGGTGTGTGTGTGTGTGTGTGTTGGTGTGTCTCGCGCGGCATTCTGCGAAGTTTCCTGAGCCTTCCCCGAAGACGCAGAACACCTCTCAGAAGGCGCGAGGCCTTCTGAGAAGTCCCGCCGCCATTGAGAAGGCCTTTTCCTTCTCACTTCCCCGCGGACGCGCCGCCGAAGTTGGTTTTTGTGTCATAGCTCGGGTCTCCGGCGGCCGTTTGGGATTATATGGGCACTCCCAGAACTCTCTCGGCGAGGCACGGCTGTCGGCAAGCATCCCGAGGCTGGAAAACCGCCGAGGACCGACGAAAGTGTCGGAAAACCAAACGCCCGAACATCGGAGGGCATTAAATATACACCAACATTGACTTTGGCCAGGATCACCCTGGGCCTAGGATCGGTGTGTACGCCCTCCTGCCTTGGGCAAGAAGGCATATACACCGATCCTGGGCCCAGGGTGATCCTGGCCAGGATCGTTGTTGGTGTATAGTTGGTGCCTTCCTAGAACACCGAACACCGTGCCAACACGTTCGAACACCGAACACCCCTCGCTCGCCGCCGATTCTCTGCTTTCCGCTGTGGCTCGGACGGTGCCAGTCAGGAGGGGAGAAAACACAGAGACACAGTGAATTGTCGATTTCCCAGGACGATATGGGAAAATACGGATAGTGGGGGGGGAAGACAAAAAAAAACCCAAACACAGGAAGATATGGAGAATCCCTTGATTTGTGTGTATTTGCTTGTGCGTCTCAGGGGCCCCTTCAGCCAGAGGTGACCCTCGGCCCAACAGGCGGCCTCGGCCGCTCGCGCCATCCTGGAGAGCCCCGCGGTGCCCGTCTCTTTGGCCTCTCGCGAGGGAAGCCGCGGAGGCTGGCCGGGTCTCCGCTTGAAATCGGGCGTGCCCCTCGACGGGAGGAGACATCCGTCCTGATTTTTTTCAATACGTTGGATCTCTGGGTCCACCCACGCTCCTCCAGCATCGTCCGTGTCGTAAAACATCTCGTGTCAGGAGGGGAAAAAACACACAGACACAGTTAATCGTCGATTCCTCAGAAAGTATGGTAACATATGGGAAGTGGGGGGGAAGACAAAAACCCAGAAGATATGGGCAAATATGGGGGTCCTGTCATTTGTGTGTATTTATTTGTGTGTCCCAGGGCCCCTTCCTCGTTGGGAAGAGGGGCGAGGCGTCACACCCGCGATGCTCCAGAGAAAGGCGCTCCGCGGGCGCCGGCGGGAGGCCGGCCCCAAGCCAGGGGTGTGTGTACACCCTAGGCGATGCTTAAGAAAAGCTAAGTTTTCGGCCAGAGTCTCGATTGTTCTTAATGTTTCAATGTAAATCCTAAGATTTGAATGGACATTCTGGGTTTTTATTTGAATTCTGAGACTCTCAATTTCTTAACCCATGATTTCTTAAGCATTTCGCAGGGTGTACAGGCCCTCCTCTCCCGAGACAGGGAGCGGGAAGCGGTGACTCGGGGGTGGACAGAACCCCCAACAGTGACACGTCGATTAGTGAATTGTCCTTTCTCGGTTCTCGAGAGGGCTCCGCGGCCGTTATTTTCCAGGCTCGCGCCCGCCAGGTTTGGGCCTCAGGTCGCTTTCACTAGACCACGTTTTACCTTGGGGAGGCCTGTCCATCCCCGAGTGACTCACGCCTCGGGTTCGGCGGGAACGAAACGGGGGGGATAGCAAAGGGCAGGCCCAATAAATAGTCTGTGGACGACTTTTCGACTCTTTGGTGAGCATGTTTGGTCATCCTTGAGCCTTTTGAGTTTTCGTCCGGAATCCGCCTGCAGAGGGGCATGCCCGACTTAGGCCTTTGTGGAAGGCATGGGGCCAGAATCTGTGCCAGAGCCACTCGCTTCGGGCGGCGCCCGCTCGGCAAAAGAGACGCATCCGGGCTCGACCCGGAGGAGGGAGGAGGCATGACGATGATGCGTCCAAAGGGTTCCAGGCCGCTTTGCTGTCCCGCGCGGCCAGAGACGACTGGCCGAGGGCCAGCAGGAGGCCCAGAATTTCCAGAGCGTATGAGGCCTATATGCCGGCATCAACACTGGTATCGGCGGTTGCCTTCACCGAGGGAAAATGATCCTTACGTCGGTGATAGTGGCAATGTTCGGGCGTCTGAGGTGGCCGAGTTACCATTGAAGTTCACGATTATCTTCTCTTGGAAGAGGCAAGCCCCTGTGTCGGTGTTGGGGTGCCAACTTCCAGGGCCCCACGTATGACACAGTGCGGACGCGGCAGCAATTAATCCTCGCAAGAGAGCCTACCCTGAAAATCCGCGCGCGAGACGCAACTGGGGGGAAAACCAGAGCACTCCGAACGCAGCAGCTCCTTTCACGGCGGCGGAAACTCACCGCTCAGCGCACGGAGCGGAGAAACCCAAGGTACCTGGAGGAAACGCGTCTGGTTTTTTGATGCGCTTCCTACTTTCGCCCCATCGATGTCTCCCTCGGCGTAGTGCGCGTCGGTCAACCCGCTGTGTGAGGAAGAAGACGGCTTTCAAGTGCAACTGCTTTCTCGCTTGCGTCGTGCTTACCCGACCGTGTCAAGATGTCTGTTAACCTGGCCTTCGGTGCGTGGCGGCAGCCGAGGTTTGACGCTGGTTTTTGAAGCATGTCGTCCGCTCCCATCTTCTCCTTCGGTAGCAAATCATGGGAGGCTTGTATATCCTCGCAATCCCGTCCTTGGAGTGCTGTGATATCGTTTGGCCATCGATGAAGCGCCGAGTTAGCGTCCATTGGCGTCGATTTAGCGTCGGAGCGTCGCGTCAGCTGGCGTCGATTCGCGAGAGCCAGCAGGATGGCATGTGGGAGGTTCCCATGAGTTGCCACCGAATTCTTCCCCCCAAACATCAAAGGATCCGGATGTCGGTGATTGTGTCAATGTTCGGGCGCCTTGAGGTCGCCGACAGAGTCCAGCTACGCAATGAAAGTCCAAGAGCATGCCCTTCCGGTGGAGGCAGCCCCCCCCGTGTTGGCACCCCTCGCAGGTTCTCCGCCGCGCCGGCCGCCGCCGCGCGCGGGCCCGCCTGTGCCGCGCGGCACGCCGCCGCGGCCCCGCCGCTGCGGCGCCCTCCTGCGGCGGCGGCCCAGGCGCCGTGGGGCCCGAGGGGCCCCGGCCGTCGCTCTTGCGAGAAGGAAGGCCCCACTGGCCCTCCACGAGGGCTGCCCCGCCCTCCTCTGGGACCTGGCCTCGGGACGGCGGCGAGCGAGAGGGGAGGAAGTGGGGAGGAGAAGGCCCTCTCAGAAGGCGGCGGGGCGGGGCTTTTCAGAAACCCTCTGTGGCCATGTGTGAAGTCTTCTGTGTTTTCGGGGAAGGCTCGGAACAGTTTCAGAAGGCTGGGGCCGAACCTTCTGAGAAGGCCCGCCCCTTTTTATTTCTTTCCCCCTGGGCTCGCCGCCGATTTGGGAACCAACAGAGTGTCCATGACGGTTACTGCTGACAACAGGAGGAAGGAGGGGGGGGTGCAACAAAAGATTGGAGAGAAGTATCCGCCGACTTCTCCGAATTGGTGGGGCCGCGCCTGGCATCGAAAAAGTGCGAGAGCTCGGGAAGGCCCCAGGTAAGGGGAGCAGGTTAGTGACAGGGCCTCCAAGACAAACAAATATGCCATGTCAGCCGTAGACCGCAGCCCTTGCTTTTCGGGTCACGGCTCGTCTGGTCAGTGGAAGGGGCGGGGGAGGCGTCCCCCACAGTGTGCAGCACTAGTGCACGCCCTTCTGGACCCAGTCCTGCCCATGCCCGACCCGAGGCTGGCGCCGGTGGGCGCGCGCCGGCGAAGGCACGCCCGCCACCAGGGGGGGCCCTGATATCCTGGCATTCTCAATTCTATTTTCAGAACGGGGGAACCCGATAAAGGGGCGTTAGACCTCAAAACAAAAACAAACACGGGGGATTTTGCCTTGATTCGGGCCCCAGGGCCCTCACTGATCGATCTGGCTCACAACCAGCTGCAGAAAGATGGGGTCCAGGTCTCCGGTCGAGTTTTTTTCGATGTTGCAGTTTTTTCTCGACGTCGAATCTGAGGGGGCACTGGGGAGAGGGACATGTCGCTTTCCTCGTCCTGGGCTCTCCGACGATACGCGATTTCTTCAACTGTAGTTTTTTCTTAGATTTCGGCCTTTGAGGCCCGACATGTGGCCACCGGACCATGCAAAATTGGCCCAGCTCCGAGCCCGGGCCCGAGGCTCAGCCGCGATCCCGATGATGGGCTCGAGCCCGCGACCGAGCGAGCTCGAGCCAGAGTCAGAGCCAGAGCCTGAGCCCAAGCCCCAGCGCGAGCTCGAGCCTATCACGAGACCGAGCCCGAGCTGGAGCGCGAGCCCAAGCCGAGCTCAAGCCGGCGCGCGAGCGCGATGCCGAGCTCGAGCTCGAGCCCGAGCCCGAGCCACAGCCCGAGCACAGTCCGAGCCCTGGACAGCGGGTTGGGAGCTCCAGGGCCGCGGACTGAAAGCACGGTGCCGGAGGGTGTCCGTCAAGGGGGGGGCGGGGGGTGGGCCCTTGCCGGGGCGGCCGATGGCGCGCGCCCGTGCGCACAGCAATTCGCTGATGTTCGGGTCCTGCGCGTGAGGTCTCACGTAAGCAATTCGTGGAGCGAACGCGCCGACTCTTTGGCGCAGGTGCAGAGGCGCGCCGAGCATTCATGTCGCGCCTCAGGTTTTAGAGGGCCTTCAATGTAGGGAGCCCATTGGGTGGGATTGGACCCATGGCCTTTCCAGAGACGCCAGGGAGCAGCGGTAACTTATTTGTACCTCCTGCTCCCCCCAAGGCAAGGGATGGGCAGTGACCAAGATCCTGGAGGCCCCGCGTGGCGCGCGAGCATGGTATCATCTGGTCCACGCGCCCGCTCCGTGGGAGATGTGTCGATGTTCGCGTGGCGATGCTCCGACGCAATTCCGTCGCAAGTCCGACGTGCGTCCTCCGTAGATCCGACGCGCTCCGACAGGAACCCGACGTAAATCCCACGTGGATCCACCGTAATTTGGGCATCAAGCTGCCGCCTCACCGCTGGCGAGACGCTAGGCGAACTGAGGCCCCCAAGTGGTAGTCTATTGAAGCTCGGATTCGTGTGTGACCGAGCGGGAAGCGCTGGCCCTGCGCCCCTGAGGTGCGGCGGTCCGAGCCTGAGCAGGTGGTGGCTGCGGGAGGCAGCCTCGGGAGCGGTCGGCATTCTGGGGAAAGGGCCCAGCCCGATGCGCCTCCGCCAGGGGGTCCACCTCCAGGTGGAGGGGCCCCTGCTGAGGGCGTCCGCAAGCCATGCTCCCGTCCAGCCCGCCTCACCCGCGGAGCCTCGCTCCGCAGCGCCGGGGGCAGGTCGCAGGTGTCGTCGAAAGTGGCGGGCCACGGGCGACGGGATGGTGGGGACGGGTGGAGGGGGAGGAAGGTGAGCAACGACAGATGTGGGATAGGTTCAGGGGCTGGAGTCTCGGATCGCCCAGTCATCGCCGATCGGGGCCTCGGCCCCCCCACCCCGCGTGAGAAGGAACGTGCGGTCTCGCTGCCCATCGGTTATGTATCGCCGATTCCAGACTATTTTCTGCCCAACAGTGTCGACCCTCCTCAGAAGAGGGAGGGCAGAGCGCAGTGAGGGGGGCACGCTAGGTGGCAAGGCCTGGCGTTCCATCGGAGTGTTTCCGCTCCCCAAGCTTTGCAAGCGAAGGGACTGGCTGACAGCCTGCCACTTCTGTGGGCGTTCTCCTCTCGCCTGTCGCTCACGCGTCACGGAGTCCCGAACATGGTCGACCGAGTGCCCTCGCCGTCCCCGCCGCTGCCGTCCCGCCTCTCGTGTTTTCCCACTCGCAGGTCTGGCAGGTGCGCGGCCTGGCGCCTGGCCTCGCTGACACAGATCTGACATCGAACGTGTGCGCTGCGGGAAAAAAACGACTCCTCGCTCCTCGCTCCCTCTTCTCCTCGCCCCTCCTCTCCTCGCTCCTCGCTCCTCGGTCCCTCCCCTCCGCGCTCCTCCGCCTCTCCTCTCCTCGCCGCCGCCGCCGCCCCGAGAGAGGCGCGCGCCCCCGTCGCTGCCGCGGCCGCGGTGGCGGCGGCCGCTGTGGCCGGGGGCGCCGCGGGCTGCCGGCGAGGCGGCCCGGGTTCTTCTCTCCTGCCCGTGGCAGGCTCGGGGGGGGGGGGCATGGGGTGGGAGGGTGGGAGGGGATGGGTGGACAAGGACAGGAAGGAGGAGATGGGGGAAGAGGGGGGTGGAGGAGGAGGAGGAGGAGAAGGACAGGAAGGGACAGGAAGGGGGGTAGGAGGGGCTAGGAGGAGGAAGAGGGGGGGGAAGAGGGAGGAGGAGAGGCGAGGAGG
>CAUYUJ010018226.1:110000-150000 GCA_963575745.1 Prorocentrum cordatum
GATGTATCGCCGATTCCAGGTCGATGTGCCCCCCCTATGCCAGCCCCCCCCCATCGTTGCCCCCCCACCCCACCCTCCGGGGCTGGAGTCAAAGGGAAGGGGCATCTCTTCGGCTCCACTGCGACCTGGGCCGATTCGCCTCCTGGCCAGCGGGCGCGGAGACCCCCCCCTGGAGGGGCCGCAGGCAGCTGGGGGAGGAGAGAGCTCTCCGCACAGCAGAACACAGCGTCTCCCGGGGACCAGCCCGGGACGCCCGCCCCAGGATTCTCCCCTCCACCTGCGCCGGCGGGGTGGGCGGCTTTGGTGTGTCCCAGGCGACCGTGGGATGTCCTTGCGTGTGGGGGGGAGGTGGGGTGGGAGGGGTTGGAGGAGGGTCTTATGCGATTTCGAGGGTGTTTTTTTTGTTCTCGAGTGTTCTAGTGTGTGTGTGTGTGTGTGTGTCAGGCGTTTTTTTGGGCCCTCTGCAGCCACCGCTGCCTCCTCGTCTGCCTCGTCCTGCTCCTCGTCCCTCCTCTGCCTTCTCCTGCTCCTCCTCCAATGCCGCCTCGTCCGCAAACGTGATCGCGGTACCCTGGGGTGCCTGCATCGTCACCTTCTGAATTTCACCAATTGCCGTCTACATCCCGAGATCACCAGCTGTCGTTCATACGTACCAGTGTACCAGGTTACTATATATATATATATATGTATGGTATCAGTCTTATGTTCTCTTTTCTTCTTTAGCACTTCTGCATTGTACAGCACGAAGACCGACAACGCAGCGAGCATGTGGCGGACCGTGTTGCGCCCCTCCGTCTCGCCTTGGTGCCGTAACTCATCCAGCTTGAAACACAGGGATCATGAGATTCGGTACCCTCTCCTGGCCTCTTCTTCCCGTCGGGGGAAAGATAATGGTGGAATACGGGGACTCAGTGCGTACACAGTGGGTTCCCGTCTGGGGAAAGATAATGGTGGAATACGGGGACTCAGTGCGTACACAGTGGGTCAGGTCGTTATGTTGTATACATACTGAGAGAAGGTTGCATTGGCATTTCACGCCATGCACCTTGGTCCTTGTAGCTGGGCATGAACGCGGAAGGGCAGGAAGGTACAACAGAGCAATTAACAATACCTCCTTGTTGCATTCCCAGCATCGTCGTTATGATAACATCATTCATTATTCTTCCCTCATGCTTCCTCTTTCTCTTCCTCATTCTCGCCCTGCCCTGCGTTTTCTGTCCATCCTCCTGAGTTCTTTTTGTGGAGACTCCTCCTTTGAGAGCTTCTTGGTGACCTCGCGAAAGTTTTGAAGGTCCTCTTGGGGCCTTGTGGCGGCCTCCTGGGCGCCTTCTGGGAGCCTCTGGTGGCTTCCTCGGTCTACCCTGCTTCCAACCGCGGTCTCCCTGAACGACGGGGTCGCGATTTGGAATGCTTCGGGGGGCGTCTGGGGCCACCTTGGGCCGTCATTGGGGCTCTCTTCGGGCCGTCCTGGGGCCCTGCTGGGCCGTCCTGGGGCTCTCTTGGGCTGCCTGGAAGCCCGTCTGGGTAGCCGTGGGGCGATTTTCGGGCTTCCTGGGCGGCCTCGGACGCCCGGGAAGACAGGGGACAGAATACTCCCCAGATTTGTGCAGCAACCATCGGAGGTCATCATTTTTTCCGTCTCGGAGGCCTCTTGGGGGTCTTCTTTGGGTTGTCTTCAGGCGCTTGGTGGCGCTTGGTGGGTGTCTGGGGCCTCTTTGGGCCCTCGCCGGGCCGTTCGGCCGCCCTGCTGACGGATTTGGGCACGTTGCGTAGGCCCGCAGGGGCTACCAGGAACCCTGGAAAACTTGGGGGACCTACCGTCCAGGTAGCCCCAAAGGGACCTGGATCTTGGAGGGCATGCTTTTTTTCGGGGTGGGGTGGGGGCGCACCCCCGCAGGGATTGCAAACATATAGGCAAGGGTATATCTATATGTTTTTGTGTCCTGTTTTTTCAGGCGCTACGGCCCTTCCCGTCATGCCCAAATGAGCGCGGCTTTACCCGCTGTACGGCTGGATGGGCGATCGCTTGCTATTTCTTCTCCTCTGCTGGAGGAGACGCGAGGCCACCACCAGCGGGCCATCTGCAGCGTGGATGTCCACGATGCCTTCCTGAGCTGGAGGGTGGGGATGTCGCGAGCGGGGGCGCCGCAGAACAGGGGGACCGCACCAACATTAGAGCCCTCCCTTGGTGCCGGATTGATTTGCTCCCACTCTCCCTGCCCCATGGTGTGAGCGGCGAATCAGGCTATTTGTGGTTTCGGTCGCCTGAAGAATGGCCTTCGCCAGCTCGGCAAAGCATCGGCGTGACCAGGGGGGTTCGCTTCAATCTTATTTAGTTTTGGGGACGCCCGCACGCTTTACCAACAGCGGCCATCATGATGTCGACGAGGGAATGGTGGTGAGCATGTCTATGGCGATGACGCTGTTCAGGATTAAAGAGGATACTGTATGTATGAACAACTAAAGCGAGGACGACTGTGAGGATGGCGACAACGATGGCAACCATAGACGAGTGTTGGGAGGAGGACGAGGAGGAGGGGGAGAAGGAAACGAGGATGCGGCTGCTGCTGATGCTGCTGCTGATGATGATGACGATGATGCTGATGATGGTGACGACGGTGATGATGGTCTTGATGGTGATGATGACGATGAAGATGATGAAGATGATGAAGCTGATGATGCTGATGATGGCGATGATGCTGATGCTTTGTTGATTATGAGGGTGATGAAGGTTAACATGATGATGATGATGATGATGATGATGATGATGATCATGATGATGCTGATGCTGCTGATGATGATCATGATGCTGATGCTGATGCTGATGCTGATGATGATAGTGATGATGATGATAGTGATGATGATGATGATGATGATGATGATGATGATGATGATGATGATGATGGTGATGGTGATGGTGATGTTGACGGTGAGGAGGCGGAAGAGGAGGTTGAGGCGGCCAAGTTTGTGAGGCGGAAAAGTACGACGCGACGGAAGAGCGGAGGAGTGCGCTGGAGATTGGCCAGTACATTTTGGCGGCCCCGTCCAGCGTGTCAAAAGGGCCCACGGCCGATCAAAAGGCTCTGTCGGATTGTCTCATCGGGAGCCAGGGTCGCAGGTAAGTCAGCCTCTCTAACCTGTCCTCTTCTTCCCCGCCCTCATCGCTCTGGCCCCGCGCCTCTGCTGCGTCGCTGCGAGTGGTACGGGCCAGGAGTGCCACGAGGGGTGGAGGAGTACCCGCACACCGACGTTCGTTCCCTCTCATGCGACGTCGCGTTTTGTGTGACACGACCCGCCCCAGGTACCTGGGCCTCTTCCCCAGGGTTGGTTTCTCATCCTGAATCGTTTTCGATAATCCCGCGGCAGGGAATCGTCTTCCAGTAGCCGAAAAGGAGCAACAACCTGCCGTCGCGAGTTGTGCGCGTCGGTCCTTAGTAAGGAATCGTTCGTAAGTATTCTTTTACACAGAAATCTTTATGATGGCTCCTTAGTCCAGAATCATGAACTAGGGTAGTCCAGGATTTCTCCCTGAGGAATTCTTGCAACATGAATCCTTACTGATTCCTTGGTACAGGACCCTCTGCCTGCATCTGAGGACTTGTTCCCCCTCTGCGCAGCGGCACCATCCCCCTTGTCTTAAGTCGGGCCTGTCCCATCTACAGGAGGAAAATTCAAGAATAGTCAGGGGACGATTATTTGAGCATTTTTGAGCATTTGTGGGGTATATTTTGACTATGTTTTACTTCTCGTCCAAAATCGGCCTGTAGGAGGACACGCCCGACCTAACCCTTGTGCCTGCTGCCCTCCCTCCGCGGTGGGACGCTGCTGGCCAGGACCGCCAAGAGAGCCCCGCCGACGGGGGAGGCACTCGCAGCCCCGACGAGGAGGCGACGCCGGCGCACCTCCTCGGCAGCACGACGACGACCACCATCGTCGGGGGTACCTTGATATCCTCCCGCTATGATTAAGTTGGGCCCGTCCCTCTACAGGAGGAATATTCAAAAATAGTCAACAAGTAGACTGGGACGATTTTGGTAGTATTGTTTGACAATTTTTGATTTTCTTTTGGGTATTTTTGTTTTTTCGTCCAGCATCCCCATGTAGCGGGACATGGGGCCTCGCCAGGCCCCATGACCGTCAAGCCACGACTCGGGATGAAGAGCTGGTCCTGGGGAAGGAGGCCAGACCTCTGGAGAGCCACGCTGTGAACTTGCACGAGACGTACCCAACCCCTTCTCCTCTTGAGGCGACCATTCACATTAACGATCTATGTACAAGGACACATGGCGAGATGTGCCGCACTCTGAAATGCTTCTCCAAGCAATGTCGGGCCATGCGCGTGGTACACCGCCGCAACTCAGATCGGAAGAGGGATGGTGGCGACGACAATCACGACAAGAAACATAGGGTTCAGAGGAGAAAGAGGGGGGAGGACGACAATGAGGATGGAGACGGAAGGGCAAGCAGAACTATTGTAGAGAGTAACAGTGCCGTTCGCCACATCTGCTCGGTTCTGCCCTGCTGCGGCTGCTGCTGCTGCTGCTGCTGCTGCGGGCGATAGGCACCTGAGGAGGAGGGGTAAATTAGGCCACTGAGGACAGCGCCGTACGCTACGTGACGCCGCTCTGGCGCTCTGCGCTCTTCGATGCAACAGCGCCGCGCGGTAAACGACGTGACGGCGCCACGTGCTATGTGGGCACGCGCCACGCGGGCACCCTGCACTCCGCCGTGCCTTCCATGAGCCCACGAAAGTGGTTACAGTGTAGTCGCGCAGCTCGCACTCCCCGAGGGAACCGTGAGGTTTCGAATCATCCGCGTTGCCCTGCATTCCTCCGTGCCTCCCAGGAGCCTACGAATGCGGCGACAGTTGCTCACTTCGCAGCCCCCGAGGGAGCCGCGAGGTCTCAAAATGATCGCGCTGCCCTGCACTCCGCCGTGCCCAGGTGCCCACGAAAGTTTCGATGTTGTGCGATTCGCAGCCTCCGAGGGAAACGCGCGATGTTTCAAAATTGTCCGCGCTGCCTCCCAGGAGCCCGAGAAAGTGACGACAGTTGAGCAGCTCGCAGCCCCCGAAGGAGCTGCGAGGTCTCAAGGGGGTCCCCGCTGCCATCACTTCGGCCGTGCCAGCCAGGAGCCCACGAATCGTGAGATAGTTACGCAGTTCGCAGCCCCCGACGGAGCCGCGAGTGTTCAAACTGATCTGCGCTGCCCTCACCTCCGCCGTGCCTCCCAGGAGCCCACGGAAAAAAGGCGACAGTTGCGCAGTTAGCATCCCCCAAAGGAACAGCAAGGTCTCAAATGATCAGCGTTACCCTCGCCTCCGCCGTGCCTCCCAGGGGCCCAGGAACATGGCAACCGTTGCGCAGTTCGCAGCAGCCCCCAAGAGGACGCACAATATGCAGGAGAACGAACAATATGCAGCAAGATGCAGGCGGAGGAGGGGCTGGGGAAGGAAACGCGCAAGTACTGCTTTATCTTACACGAGAAGCCAACACAGGTGGGTGTGGACACATCACGACGGAGGATGTCTAGGTGGGGGGTTCTCCCAAGGTAAACGAATCCAACCGAATGCTCGCATTTCCTTGTTCCAGGCGCCGTCCAGAGCGATTTCTCTCCAGTCTCGCCTCTGCCCCTGCCCCACCTTTACGTCCCCCGGCACTGACGACCTTACGACGACGGTGACGGTGGTGATGACGGCGAGGACGATGGCGATGGTTGCGATTGTCATGGGGATGGTGAAGCGATGCGGCGATGCTGAAGGCAGCTGTACATGTGGATGACGGCGATCGTGATGATGATGCTGCTGCTGATGATGATGATGCAGATAGTGCTGATGATGATTGGGATGCTGATGATGCAGATGATTCTGACTATGATGATTGTGATGATGCTGATGATGATGCTGGTAGTGAAGATGATAATGACGCTGATGACGATGCTGATAGTGATGCTGCTGATGATGCTGATGCTGATGCTGATGCTGACGCTGATGAGGATGATGGTGCTGATGATGATGATGGTGATGGTGATGGTAATGGTGATGGTGATGGTGATGGTGGTGGTGCTGATGCTGATAATGCTGATGGTGCTGATGATGATACTGCTTTGGACGATGGTGATGATGACGATGATGATGCTGATGACGATGATGATGATGTGGATGGTGTTGCTGCTGATGCTGATGATGATGATTGTGGTGGTGGTGGTGATGGTGGTGACGATGATGATGCTGATGCTGCTGATGATGATGTTGATTCTGATGCGGATGATGATGATGATGATGGTGATGGTGATGGGGATGGTGATGATGATGATGACGATGACGATGATTACGAAGATGATGATGATGATGATGATGATGATGATGATGATGCTGATGCTGATGCTGATGCTGATGATGCGGACGATGCTGCTGACAATCATGATGCTGCTGATGATGACGATACTGATGACGATCATGATTATGATGCTGATGATGGTAACGATCATGTTGCTGCTGATGATGATGATGTGTATGATGCTGAAGATGCTGAAGATGCTGAAGATGCTGACTATGATGATGCTGATGATGCTGATGATGATGATTAGGATGTTAATCATGACGATGATGCCGATAATGCAGCTGCTGATGATGATGCCGATGATGCTGATGATACTGATTCTGATCATGATGATGATGCTGAGACTGAGGATTACGATGATGATGACGATGACAATACTTTTGAGGATGATGATGATGATGGTGATGCTGATTATGATGATGATGCTGATGCTGATGATGGTGGTGCTGATGATGATGATGACGATGTTGCTGCTGATGATGATGACGATGTTGCTGATGATGATGGTGGTCATGATGATGATGATGATGATGAGGATGCTGATGATGCTGCTGCTGCTGCGGAGGATGATGATGATGATGATGATGATGATGATGATGATGCTGACCATGATGAGGATGCTGATGCTGCTGATGATGGTGATGATTCTGATGATGATGACGACGTCGATGATGTTGCTGATGATGATGACGACGATGATGATGCTGCTGATGATGATGATGACGACGATGATGATGATGATGATGATGATGATGATGATGATGATGATGATGATGATGATGATCATGATGATGATGATGATGATGATGATGATGATGATGGTGGTGGTGGTGATGATGATGATTAAATTAGTGATGAGGACGACGACGACGATAGTAATTTGTAGTCAGGTAAGAACCATCATTATTATGTCGGAACTTTCGACGTTGATGCCGCCATCACCGCAGCCAGGAACGGGACGAGTAGGTGTGGGCAGTAGGGAGTGGCAGTTCCAACCCCCTCAGGGGGCTTCTGGAAGGTTTACGGGGTTCCCCTCCCCCCCCAGACCTCCCTAGAACCCCCTTCAGGGGATTTTTTGGGTGTTCACGAAGGCGCCTCCCTTCCCAGACCCTCCCAAAACCTCCCCTTGAATGTAATGTAATGTAATGTAATGTAATGTACTGTAATGTACTGTAATGTATTGTAATGTACTGTACTGTACTGTAACGCAATGTAAGGTACTGCATGCATGCATGTATGTATGTATGGATTATGCATGCATGTATGCATACATAAGTTCTGCACGTGGGTATGCATAGGTATGAACACACATATGCATGTAGATGTGCGCGTATAATTTCAGTTATGTAGGTTTATGTGTATACACATACATATTTGCATATGTGCGTACATGCATACTTGTATATATATATATATATGCATACATGCACACGTGTTTTCTGGGTTCACAGGTGGGGGGGGTCTTCTCCCGGAGCACCCCATCCCTCCCGCTCAGTGTTTTTTTTGTTTGAGAGGTTTAGGTGGGTTCTTCCCCTAACAGGCAAATCTCAGAGTTTTTCGCCCTCATAGTTTTTGGGGTTAAGGGGGGTACCCCCCTGGGCTCTTCCAGAAACTCCTCAGCAGATTTTTGGTGGGGCTTCGAGTTGTCCCCCCCTCTGCCTGAGGCCTCGCCTGCCTTAGGTAATTCGTCTTTGCGCGGCCCGCTCTGACTCGACTCGCCGTTTGCGCTTTCGCTTGCGGCTGCTGACTAAAATAGTTGGCCCCCCCTCGGGATCGCCCAACAACACCCCTCGGGAAGGTTTTTTTGGGGGGTCAGGTTTTTTTCCCCACGACCCCCCCAAAGCCTGGGCGCCCTCTGCCTCCGAACGCCTCGGGTACGCTTGGCGAGGGGCTTCCTCTGGCAGCGGGTGGCGCACGACAGAGGGGCACGTTTTGGTACCAAGGGAGCTTTTCCAGTCAGCCTGGGGATGGGGCTCCCCTAGCAGCGGGCGGTGCACAGCAGAGGGGCACGTCTTGTACCAAGGAGGCTTTTTCAATCAGCAGAGGTTTTTTCGGGGGTTAGGGAGGTTTGCACGGGAGGTTCTAGGCCCCCGAACGCCCTCGGAGGGGTTTGGGGGTTAATGGGGGTTTCGGGGGAGGCTTGCAGAGGCTCCTGGAAGCTCCCGGAAGCTTTTAGAGGCACCCAGAAGCTTTGGAAGGCTTCCGGGAGCCTGCAGAGGTTCCCCGAAGCGGTCGAAGGCCCCCGGAGGCCCCTGGAGGCTTTCGATTGCTCATCGGAGGCTTTGAAGCCTTCGAAGGCTCTTTGAGACATCCGGAGGCTTTCTCGGACCCCCCAGGCGCTTTCGGAGTGCAGGCCCTCGGAGCAACCCTCCCGAGGCTCTCGGGCCCTCGGGGGCACTGCGGAGTCTGCTGCCCGCAACTGGTCTCGGCGCCGCACCGGAGCTCCAGAGCCCCTTGAAGAGCGCCATCGGAGCCGTCCCGCGCGAGAAGCCCCATCGAACGCCTCCAGTCCGCCGACGATCGGGTCGGGCGATCCTCGGCGGGGCCTCGATCACCGATCATCGAAGATCGGGTCGGTCGATCATCGAACCCTTCCCGGAGGCTCCCAGAGGCCCTCGGAGGCGTCCAGAAGTTTCCCGAGGCCCTTGGAGGCTCGGGAGCTCTCGGAGGCTTCCGAAAGCGCCTGGAAGCTGCCGGAGACTTCCAGAAGGCTCCAGGGGCTCACAGAGGCCTTCGGAGGCCGTCGGAGGTTTCCAGAGGCTTTTGGAGGTCCTCGGCCCCAGAGACTTTCGGACAATTATCAGGTGCCCTTGGAGGCCTTCGGAGGCTTCCAGAGGCCCTCGGAGGCCCTGGGAGGCCCCGAGGGTCTGCTGTTCTCGTTGCAACTTGCCGTCGTTACCCTCCTGGGTTAACGCCAACACGACCACATCGCACTCTCTCAAGCTTGTGGAACTTAAGAGGATTGTGCGCCGCACGGGTCGAGAGGTAATGAAAACTCGCCGCGAGCGGGTTGCGGACACCAGCGAAGCTATTTGCCACCATTGGTTTCCGACGGGCTGCGTTCAATGGGCATTTGGAAATTATGGAGTGTTTGCAGGCTGTTTATCCCCGGCTTCGATTGGCACCTGCGGTTCCGCGTGCGTCTGCACATTGGGAGTTTCGTCTGCTCCAGGATCACGCCCTCGAGCTTTCACAGGCAGTTGCAAACGACAGGATGGACGACTCACGACGGCGGCGGGATAATCTTCCAAAGGACATTTACGAGCAACGCAAGTCCAACACCTTCTCCAGACTGGTGCTGGGATCCCTTGGTTCGGTGCAGGCAGTCAGGGATCCGTCCACAGGCTCGATTGACACGGACATCCAGGATTTAGGTTCAATTCTGACGGAACATTGGCAACGTGTTTTCGCCGAGCAGAGGACCGACGGGCATTTGTGGCAACAGTGGGCTGACAAAGTGGCGTGCAGCTTACGCGTAACCCTCGAACATCAGACTCCCACGATCGAGGATGTAGACGTTGAGTTGGCAAGCCTTCCGAATTCTTCTTTGGGCCCAGACGGCATTCCCTATGCCGTGTTTTCGATGTTTCGTGGCATGGTTGCACCGCTGTGTTTGGACCTTGCATTGCTCATGCTGTGTGGAGAAGCCGTGCCGCCGCCGAAGGGCTCGGGCTTGTTTTTCGTCGACGGGCGAAGAGTTCCACGACCCAGGCAACGTCCGTCCCTTGTCCATCGTCGACTCCAGCAGCCACATCCTTGCATTTATTTTCAGGGTGTCCCTGGAGTGATCGGCGGCGCCCTGGGTTTCTGCGCCTCAGAGAGGCTTTATCCAAGGCCGTCACAGGTTACGCAATGTGTTGGAATTGTTGTCGCTTCGCGAATCCCCACCAGCCCATCCAGAAACGATGCCCAGAGGAATTGCCTCGATCAGAGAAGTGGGCAGCACACAGAGGAAGCCATTATGAGACATCTTGGGATATCTTGAGCCATCTTGGAGGTCATTTTGGGCTCTCCCAGACGCTCTTGGAGTCATCTTAATCCGTGCCCCCCCCCAAGAGGCCTCCATGTGGCTAAAACCTGTGTAGAATCAATGATTAGGCATTCTCGCCGAGGCCTCTTGGAGCATCTTGGGTGCATCTGGGGGGGCTCTTGGGGCCTCTTGGGGGTCTCTTGGGGGCCTCCGGGGGGCCTCTTGGGGGCCTCTTGGGGCCATTTTGGGGCCATCTTGGGACCTCTTGGGGCTTCCTGGGCGCTTCTTGGGGCCATCTTGGAGGAGATCGATCAAACAAGAGGGGGGGTTCAATTAGCGCCCCCCCTCGGAAGCCCCGAAGAGGCCAAAATCGTCCCAAAACCTAAGGAAAATCAATGATTTTTGCTTTCTCGCCTTTTCGCTTCCGGACGCTCTAACTACCCGCGGCCCCCCCCGTCCAGGTCCAGGGGAGGGGGTAGGGGGAGGGGTAAACCCCTCCCCAAGGGGGAAGAGGGAGGGGTGGAAGAGGATCTGTTCTAGACCACCTACGCCCAGAGGGCTGGTGGGATTAGATTTTGCGGCACAATATTCCCATGACATCTGCCCATGGGGGCAATTCTCCTTTTCGATGTCAGCGGTGTTTTTCTCAGCACTGATTAATATTTCGTGTGGGATGTCTTCAAGGGTATGGGCTTTATTTCCCCGTGCGTCCGCGTGTTGCAAATCATCTACACCAAGAAGGTACACAACGTCAACTTGGAAACAACTGCTGTGAGAACGTCACCGTGCACATTGGGGTGAAACAGTTGTGCCCCTGTCGTCGCTGCTGTTCGCCATGGGCGCAGACATTCTGCTTCGCCAAATCGCAGATCTACTACTTCGCCACGAAGTCGTTTGAGATTATGCTGACGACGAAGCGGCGGTAGTGAACGCTTATGTAAAGGCAGTTCCCGCGCTCGCACATTTTTTTCCCAATTATAGTCGATTTCTCGTGTGGCGTCAAAGTCATTGACACTCCTGGAAGCGCAGTTCTGCGAGAGGCCTTCGTAACTTGATCACGGAGCTAACCCCCGCTTGGCGGGGCATCATCATTGCGGCGCAGGGAAGATATTCGGGCTTTTGGACTGCCCCGTGTGCGTGCAGTCGGTCGTGGCCGGAGAAATTTTGCAGACGAGTGCTGTCGTGGTCAGACACACTCGGGACTACATTTGTCGGTCATCGCCTTCGACGCGTCCATGTGCTTTTTGTCCCTGTCTTCTTTATGCAATTGGAGGACCTGCTGGTGGATTTTGCGGATGCATGTGCGTGGGATCGGAGGCGCCCCGTGCTTGGCCCGGGCAAACGGGTTACGCCTGCTGACTTGTGCGACCTGAAGGAGGAATTTTGGCTTGCATGCTCGTTCACGAACCGTGCAGATTTCGCCCAGGCCGCCAAACTTCGGGTGGTAGAGAGTACTGCCCCCGACTGTAAAGACCGACGTGCGGAGCTCTCTTCCTTGGCTGATGGTGTGCTGCAGGGGCCTGTCGGCAGTTGGCCCCCAACTTCGTTTTTTGCTATGCGGACACGGGCAGAGGCGCAGCTCCCGCGCTTGGGCATCGCGCGCTCAGCAGTTCGGCGGGCCATCGCTGCGGCTCCCCCATCGGCACAATGCCGAAATTCAAAGCGGTGGCCGCGTTTTCGATCAGGGCCAAGGGCGGCAATCGGGATCCGCGACTTCATCACAAGATATCCAGATGGAGTTTCCCAGGTAACGTAGCTGACCATGCAGTGAGGGTCCGCGCAAACTTTGTGTTAGTGCACAAATGGTGTCCGCCCCGGGTGGCCGCGGCAGATCTACGTATTGTGTTCAATGGATGGACCCTGCGTCGCCGCATGCGCCACGCAGATGCCTCAGACCAGGATGCGTCCGGTAGCGCTTGTTCGGCTGCGAACGCGGCGCAGATAGTCTGAAACATCATAATGTCTGTTCTGTGGTGTGGGACTTCATTCAAGCAGCAATGCCCTCGGGTTTGGGCAACCCCTCTGGGCAATCCAGTTTTTTCTTTCTGCTGGGCACAGTGGTCAACGACGGAAACAACAATCAGGACAGCCCTTACTGCGTATGCTGTCTTCTGGGCCACCAACCACCTGCGACGCTCAGAAGCGAAGTGTGCGCGGAGCGCGCATATGCGACGGTGCCCCAGCAGGTGGCGTCGCCTGGGCGCAGAACGATTTCGGTCGCGGAAATTGCTCGACCCATGACATCATTTGGACAGTACACCTCCTTTTTTCTTTCTCCTTTTGGTGTTGTTCCTGTGGTTGTTGTTGTTGTTGTTGTTGTTGTTGTTGTTGTTGTTGTTGTTGTTGTTGTTGTTGTAGTAGAAGTAGTAGTAGTTGTTGTTGTTGTTGTTGTTGTTGTTGTTGTTGTTGTTGTATATTAGTGTACCGCTAGGCCAGGCCCCTCCCAAACATTGATTGAGGAATCGCGTGATTTTCTTCGAGGGGTGTCCCCTGACACTTCCACACCCATCTCGGAACGGGGTGAGGCAAATTCGTAGGAGGAGGAAATATCGTAGGAGGAGGAGGAAGAGGACGAGGAGGAGGAGGAAGAAGAGGAGGAGGAGGATGTGGAGGAGGAGGAGCTGGAGGAGGAGGAGGAGGAGGAGGAGGAGGAGGAGGAGGAGGAGGAGGAGGAGGAGGAGGACAAGGTGGAGGAGGAGGGCGAGGAGGACGAGGAGGAGGAGGAGTAGGAAGTGGAGGAGGATAAGGAGGAGGAAGAGGATGAGGAGGAGGAGGACGAGGAGGAGGAGGAGGAGGAGGCGGAGGAGGAGGACGAGGAGGACGAGGAGGACGAGAATGAGGAGGAGGAGGAGGAGGAGGAGGAGGAAGTGGAGGAGGAAGTGGAGGATGATGAGGAGGAGGAGAAGGACGAGGGGAGGGGGGAGGAGGAGGTAGGAGGACCATGACCGCGATGATGATGAGGATGTTGATGATGATGGTGATGATGATTATTGTGAAGATGATGATGAGGATGATAATGATACTGATAATGATGATGCGGACGATGATGCGGATTAAGATGCTGATGAGGGTGAGACTGAGGAGCATGATGATGGTGATGATGCTGGTGCTGATGATGACGGTTGTGGTGCTTATGATGATGATGTTGATGTTGCTGCTGATGGCGATGGGTCGTCATGACTATGATCATTATGATGCTGCCGATGATGGTGATGATGATGGTGATGTTGCTGACGATAGTTATTAAGTTGATGATGCTTTTGATGAATATTATGACGACGTGGATGATCAGGTTGAGGATGTTGATGACGATGCTGCTGCTTATGATATTTCTTATGATGATGTTGTTTATCATGCTGATAATGCTGACGAGGATGCTAATGATGGTGACGGTGATGTAGATGATGGTGGTGATGGTGCTGCTGCTCATGATGCTGATGATGTTGATGTTGTTGATGCTGGTGATGATGATGCTGATGATGATGATGATGATGATGATGATGAGGTTGCTGCTGATTATGATGGTGATATTGATGGTGTTGTCGATGACAGTTACGATAATGATGATGATGATGATGATGATGATGATGATGATGATGATGATGATGATGATGCGGATGATGATGCTGATGATGACGGCGGTGACGATGATGATGACGATGATGCTGCTGCTGATGATGCTGATTCGGATGAAGATGATGACGATGATGGATGATGCTGATGATGCTGATGATGATGATGATGATGCTGGCGATACTCATGCTGATGCTGATGATGATGGTGATGATGATGCTGCTGCTGATGATGCTTATGATGATGATGATGATGATGCTGATGCTGATGGTGATGCTGCTGATGCTGATGGTTGATGGTTGTCATGTCGATTGTGATGATGATGATGATGATGATGATGATGATGATGATGATGATGATTATGCTGATGATGATGATGATGATGATGATGATGATGATGATTATGATGATGATGATGATGATGATGATGATGATGATGATGATGATGAAATGATGATGATGATGATGCTGATGCTGATGCTGATGCTGATGCTGATGAGGATTCTGATTATTTTGACGCTGCTGATGATGCTGATGCTGATGCTGCTGCTGCTGCTGATGATGATGATGATGATGATGATGATGCTGATGCTGATGCTGATGCTGATGCTGATGCTGATGCAGCTGTCTCTGCTGTTGTTGCTGATGATGATTATGATGAGGATGCTGATGATGAGGAGGAGAACAAGGAGGAGCAGAAGAAGGAAGAGGATGAGGAGGGGGACAGATGCCTGTCAAGCATAGGCGGCTGTGATGGAATATCATTGGAGCATAGTCGTGTCGCCTACATCGAGAGAGGGGCCAAAAGGCACTGTTTCTCGAAGTCTGCATGCCGGCAGAACGACGGGAAGGACCATGAACAGCAGTGTCTGGAGCAGGGAGAGGATGGGGAGGAGGTGCAGGGTCTGTTTTGCCGAAGTCCCGCTTCGCCCCGACCTGCTGCGCCCCGACTCGCTTCGTTAGGGCCCGTTTCGCCGGGGCACGCTTCGCTGGGGCACGTTTCGCCGGAGGCCCGCTTCGCCGGAGGCCCGCTTCGCCAGACGCCCGCCGCCTTGCTGTCGCCCTCGTCCCCGTCCCCGTCCCCGTCCCCGTCCCCGTCGTCCCCGTCCCCGTCGTCGTCGTCGTCGTCGTCGTCGTCGTCGTCGTCGTCGTCGTCGTCGTCGTCGTCGCAATTGGTCCGTGCGCCCCTGCCTGCGCGCTCGCCTAGTCACCGTCCTGGAAGGCCTTTTCTCCTCATCCCCACGGGCGGGTCGGGCGGGCGGGCCCTGGGGTGCATCGGGCGGGTGGACCCTGACGAGCGGGTCAGGTGGGCGGACCCTGCGTAACGGGCGGGTTGGGCGGGCGGGACAATGAAGGGGCGGTCGGGTTTGCAGGCGCACGAGCAGGCAGACCCTGTCTGTCGGGTCGGGCGCCAGGACCCTGACGGGCAGGTTCGGGCGGGCGAACCCTAATGGGCGGGTCGGGCGGGCGGACCCTACAACGGGCGGGTCGGGCGGGCGGGACCCTGACGGGTGGGACCCTGACGGGTGGGCCGGGCGGGCGGAGCGGGACCTGCGGCTCGGGCGTGCGAAGCTTGACGGGCGCGTCGGGTTGGCAGGACATCGAAGCGGGCCAGCGGGCCTGCAAGCAGAGCACGCGGGCGAGCAGGCCCGAATGGGCGGGTCGGGCGGGCGGGCGGTGGCGGGCGGATCACGCCAGCGACGACGAGCTCGTGACGAGCGGCGACGGCGGCCACGACCAGCGACGACCATGGCGAGAGACGGAGACGGGCGAAGCGGGCCGGGGTGAAGCAGGCCAGGGCGAAGCGGGCCGAGGCGAAACGGGCTGGGGCGAAGTGGGCCTCGGGCGAGGCGGCCCGGGGCGAAGCGGGCCTGGCCCAGAGCTCGAGGGAAGAAACACGGGGACCACGGCCAAGATGTCGTGGGATCTTGTCGATGCCGATCGTTGTCATGGTCCATGTCGGCCGTGTGGATTCACGAGGATGATCCACGAATTGACGCTGGCCAAAAGCGGCGCTGACCAATATCGACACGACGTTTCCGCGTTCAGTCTTTCAAGGGAGGAAAAACCACCTGGACCCGACAATTGGCGTTTACTAAACGGCCCTGGGCGTTTACTAAACAGCCCTGCCCTGTTTGATTCCTTCATTGGGTGCCTTTACTAAACGGCTCCGCGTGTCGGAGTGATTCTCATGGGGGTGGATTTTCTGCCCTCTAGTCTTGGTCATGGTCCCTGTTTCTGTTCCCAGTCCCAGCGCGGGCCAGGGTGACACAGGCCGGGGCGAAACGGGCCACGGCGAAAGGGAGCTCGGGCGAAACGGGCCTGCCCCCCCCTCCCCCCCCCTTCCCTCCCCTCCCTCCCCTCCCTCCGCTCCCTCCCTCCCCTCCCCTCCCTCCCTTCCCTTCCTCCCTCCCTCCCCTCCCCCCCCCCTTCCCTCCCCTTTCCTCCCCGCCCCTCCCCGTGCCGCCCCTTCCCGACTGCTCCTCCCGATGCTGGCGTCGATCGCCCGCCCCGCGAGGAGGGGAGCGGCGCGCGACCCCGCGCTCCGACCGAGCAGCCCAGTGACCTGGAGGCGGCGGCCCGCGCCTCGCGCAGCGGCTTCAGCCCGCTCCCGTCCCCACCGTGGGCCCAGGGGAGGAGGAGGAGGAGGAGGAGGAGGAGGAGGAGGATGAGGAGGAGGAGGAGGAGGAGGAGGAGGAGCAGGAGGAGGAGGCGAAAGAGGAGGAGGAGGAGGAGGAGGAGGATGAGGAGACAGAGGAGGAGGATAATGAGGAGGAGGAGGAAGAGGAGGAGGAGGAGGACCAGTGTAAATTCAAGAGTCATCAACGATCTTGGAATAAACCCTCCCTCCAAGTTACCTCTTCATAGGCCCCTACAACGGTTCATTCCCGCTGAGGGAACTGCCTCGTTGGAAGACCCTGAAGCATGCCAAAACATTGTTCTCGGGATTCCAACGCCACGCATCAACCTGACTGTTGCGTCTTGACCATCCTGAATCTTGCCAGAACGCCATTCTTGGGACTTCAATGGTTGCACCCTCGTAATCGTGAGTCTTTCGGCAACACCATTTCTGGTAATTACGTTGACCATGGGGACCCGTGAAACTCTTGCAAGTTGTTCAAAGAAATGTGCGCGGCGCTGAGGCGAGAGCCACATTGTGAAAACGACCCGCCCTCAATCCGTGAAACTCTTGCATTTTTCCAAAGAGTGTGCGCGACGCGAAGGCGAGAGCCACATTTTGAAAACGACACGCCCTCAATCCGTGCAACTCTTGCATTTTTTCATAACGAATGCGCGCGGCGCTAAGGCGAGAGCCACATTTTGGAAACCACCTGCCGTCAATCCGTGCAACTTCTGTAATTTTTCAAACGAATGTGCGCGGAGCTGAAACAAGAGCCACATTTTGGAAACCAACCGCCGTCAATCCGTGCAACTCTTGCAAGCTTTTCAAACGAAAGTGCGCGGCGCTGAGGCGAGAGCCACATTTTGGAAACGACCCGCCATCCACCTGTGGAACTGTGAAACTGTTGCCATTTTTCAAGCTTCATGGCCATAATTGGTGAGCAAGTCTCAGGCCAAACGCCCGGCCCGCCCTAAAACCGTTGTCGGGGTGCGGCAGGGAGACGTTAGTCGTAAGGAAAAGGAATGGAGAAGGAGGAGGGCGGAGGAGGGCGTAGGGGAGCGGAGGGGAAGGAGGATGAGGATGAGGATGAGGATGAGGATGAGGATGATGATGATGATGATGATGATGATGATGATGATGATGGTGGTGGTGGTGGTGGTGGTGATGATGATGATGATGAGGAGGAGGAGATGGAGGAGGAGGAAGAGGAGGAGGCAGGAGGAGAAGGAGGAGGAACATGAGTAGGATGAGGACCAGGAGTAGGATGAGGAGCAGGAGGAGGAGGAGGGGGAGGAGAAGGAGGAGGAGGAGGAGGAGGACCACTGTAAACCCAAGATTTATCAACGATGTTGCAGTAAATCCTCCTTCCAAGTTACCTCTTCATAGGTCCCTACAATAATGCATTTTCACTTCGGGAAGTGCTTCGTTGAAAGACAAACGTCTGAAAATCCTCAGTCGTGTTAAAACACCATTCGTAGGCTCTGGACGACACGAATCAACGTTGCTGGTGCGTCCTCGCGATCCTGAGTCGCGCCAGAGCACAACTCTTGGGACTTTAACACTGCGAATCAATGTGACTGGCGCGCCCTGGCACTGGCAGTACCAGATCGTGCCAGAGTACCGTTCCTGGGACGTCAACCATAGTAATCCTTTTAGTTGTTGTGAAGGTTTACACGACTTTGCGCGGCGCTACGGCGATAGTCACATCTCAGGACCGAGCCGCCCTCCATCCCCGATATTCCTGCGAAGTGTGAACACGAATGTGCGCGGCGCAGGGGGCGAGGGCCACACATTCAAGAAGGAGCCGCCCTCCATCCGTGCAGTTCCTGCAAGCCCTCAGAAAACGAGTGTCCGCGGCGCCGCGGCGGGAGCCACACTGTCGAAAAGGAACCGGTCTCCACCCGTGCAGCTTCTTGCAAGCTCTGAAAACGAATGCGCCCGGCGCTGAGGCGAGAGCCACATTGTCGAAGAGGAGCCGCCCTCCATCCGTGAAGCTGCTGCAAGTTCTAAGCTCAGGATCAGGAATCGTGAGGACGTCTCAGGCGGGAACGCCCGGCCCGCCCTGCCGAAAGGTCTCGGGGTGCGACAGGGGGGGAGTTATCGGAGACGCCCACGGCGAATCACCGCCGCCCCCCGCCTTCTAGAGTCGCCCATGCAGCCGAGCGTTGTGGCAAAAGCTCTGTCAAGGTATCGGGCCACGTGTTCCCCAAACCGTTGTGGAAACCCTTCGGGGAACACTTTGGGGAGGATGGCGGGGAAGATCAAGAGGAGGAGGAGGAGGAGGAGGAGGAGGAGGAGGAGGAGGAGGAGGAGGAGGAGGAGGAGGAGGAGGAGGAGGAGGAGGAGGAGGAGGAGGAGGAGGAGGAGGAGGAGGAGGAGGGAGGAGGGAGGAGGAGGATCTTGGGAGCCTCTGGGGACACTCTTGGGGCCTCCTGGGAGCTTCCTGGGAGCCTCTTGGACCTTTGGGGGCTTCTCGGGGGCCTCTTTGGCCGTCTTGGTGGGCTCCTGGCCCGTCTGACGCCGTTGGAAACCGCCTTAGGGGCCTCTCTGGGCCGACTTGTGGCTTTCTTGGGGTGCTCGAGGGCCGTCTTGGAGGCCATCTTGAGCGTCCTGGAGGCCTCTTGGGCCGTCTTGGGGGCCTCTTGGGGCCGTCCTGGGGGCCTCTTGGGCCGTTCTGGGGCCATACTGGAGACCTCTTGGGCGATCTTTGGGGGCTCTTGGGCTGTCTTGGGCCGTCGGAAGGCCGAAAAGAAGCAAATGCCAACATCCTTCAAAAACTTTTTTGGGAAATCAATGATTTTGGCCTCTTCTGGCCTTCCTGGAGGCCCTCTAGGAGGCCTCTTGGGCCGTCTTGGGCCTCTTGGGCGATCTTTGGGGGCTCTTGGGCTGTCTTGGGCCGTCGGAAGGCCGAAAAGAAGCAAATGCCAACATCCTTCAAAAACTTTTTTGGGAAATCAATGATTTTGGCCTCTTCTGGCCTTCCTGGAGGCCCTCTAGGAGGCCTCTTGGGCCGTCTTGGGCCATCTTAGGGCCATCTTCGGCCGTCTTGGTGGGCTCCTGGCCCGTCTGACGCCGTCGGAAGCCGTTTTGGGGGCCCCTCTGGGTCGACTTGGGGCCCTCTTGGAATGCTCCAGGGCCGTCTTGGAGGCCATCTTGGGCGTCTTAAAGGCCTGCTGTGCCGTCTTGGGGGCCTCTTGGGGCCGTCTTGGGGGCCTCTTGGGCCGTTCGGGGGCGATCTTGGGGCGATCTTTGGGGGTTGGGCCGTCTCGGGCCGCCGGAAGGCCGAAAAGAAGCGAAGCAACTGTCAACATCCTTCAAAGACCTTGGGGCAATCAATGATTTTGGCCTCTTCAGGCCTTCCTGGAGGCCCTCTTGGAGGCCTCTTGGGCCGTCTTGGGCCAGCTTCGAGCCAACTTCGGCCATCTTGGTCGGCTCCTGGCCCGTTTGACGCCGTCGGAAGCCGTTTGGGGGGCCTCTCTGGGCCGACTTGTGGCTTTCTTGGGATGCTCCAGGGCCGTCTTAGAGGCCATCTTGAGCGTCTTGGAGGCCTCTTGGGTCGTCTTTGTGCCCTCTTGGGGCCGTCTTGGGGGCCTCTCGGGCAGTCCTGAGGCCATCTTGAAGGCCTCCTGGGCGCTCTGGGGGCGATCTTGGGGGCCTCTTGGGCCGTCTTGGGTCGTCGGAAAGCCGAAAACGAGCAAATGCCAATCCTTTAGGAAACCACTCATTTTGGCTTCTTCGGGTCCTCGTGGAGGACCTCTTGGAGACCTCTTGGGCCGTCTTGGAGGCCTCTTGGAGGCCCCTGAGGCCGTCTTGGGCCATCTTGATGCCATCTGAGGCTGTCTTGAGTGCATCTTGGCTCGTCTTGGAGGCATCTTGGGGCCATCTGAGCCATCTTGGAGGTCATCTTGGTCGTCTTGGATGGATGCATCTTGGAGGCCATCTTGGGCCGTCTTGGAGCCGTCTGGAGCAGGAACAACCCTTTGCAACCAGGTCTGGAAGATCTTTCCGGGTGGCCAGCGGGACGGGCCGAAGCCCCAGGGGAAGTTCTTTCGGAAAAAGAACCAATACCCAAACCGAAAGGGTCTAGCACGCCATGCACCCCTGCGATGAATCGACAGGGGGCGGCGGATGACGGAAAGCGCGCTGCGTCGCGATCCGTTAGTCGGGAGAAATAACAAGGGGGGTTGTGGGGGGGATAGGCAGGGGGTTGCCCAGAGTCTAATGGCCCTATCTGGGGCCCAAAAATGACGATTTCGCTAGGGACATCCTCGAACAAGTGCGATCTGGTCGACATCGTCTTGGGGTTGCCTTCGGGAGGCCTCAAGACGGCCCAATATAGCCCCCCAAAGCGGCCCAAAATGGCCCTAAGATGGCCCAAGATGGCGTCAAGATGGCCTCCCAAATATCCAAGGCGATCGAGTCTGCAGCCCGCTCTCTCTGCCGTGCCGAAGACTTATCACCAAGCGGGTTCGGAAGCTCTAAGCCAGCGGCCTCACGCCGTCACAAAAGAACCCGCGCTTTCCGTCCCCATGCCAAGGAGGTCAAATGCCACCGTCCGTGCCTGAGTTGTGGGGATGAAGCCTATTGGATGTTCGTTGGAATCTCGTGGGAGGCTTCTCGAGGACCTCTTGGAGGCAGTTTGGGCGCCTCTTGGGGGTCGTTTGGGCGCCTCTAGGGGCCCTTTGGGCCTCTTGGGGGCCTCTCGGGGTCTCTTGGGGGCCTCTTGGGCACCTTCTGGGGCCTTCTGCTTGGGGCCTCCCGGGGGCGTTTTGGGGCGGAAGGCTCGGATTTTCGATTCGTGTTCCCTTGGGCCCCTTTTGGGTCCGTCTTCGAGCCCTCTTGGGCTGTTTTGGGCGCCTCTTGGGCTGTCGTGGGGTCCTCTTGATTTGTATTGGGGCCCTATTGGAGGCCTCTTGGGCCGTCTTTGGGCGGTATGGGCCTTCTCGGAGCGTCGGAAAGCCGAGAAGGCGAGGACGCCTAAATACTTCAGAGCCAATGGCAAATCAATGGTTTTTGCCTCTCGGGCCTCTCTTGGGCCGCCTCTTGAGGCTCCCTTGGGGCGTCTTGCTGGCCTCTTGGGCCGTCTTGAGGGTATCTTTCGGGCGTCGTGGGCCGATCTTTCGGCGTCTCGGGATTCTGTTGGATCGTCTTGAAGGTCTCTCGCGGCTCTCTTGG
This sequence comes from Prorocentrum cordatum, assembly GCA_963575745.1. Lineage (NCBI taxonomy): Eukaryota > Dinophyceae > Prorocentrales > Prorocentraceae > Prorocentrum > Prorocentrum cordatum. The sequence continues at coordinate 131,683 of CAUYUJ010018226.1, forward strand.
CCCGTCTTGGAGCCCTCGTGGGCCCGAAAAAGTCACGCGACAGGCCGCGCCAAGCCCCAGGGGAACCGCGCCAAGGCCCGAGAGATTTGGCAATGTGGGTTCCAGGCATCTAATCGACTCCTCAGGACTGAGGACTGATGCTCAGGGGACTGGGCAAAGGACCTGAGGACATGCTCACTCCATGCCCAGGTGCACGGTGACGGATTGATAAGGAAAAGGATCGGAGGAGAAGGACCAGGATCAGGAGCAGGAGCAAGAGCAGGAGCAGCAACAGGAGCAGGAATGACATGATGTTGGTATTCAGTTCTCACTTCTAGAGAACACATGTTGTTGATCCCCCCTGCCCGGTACCCGCTGTGTTTTTTTCGATTGAAGAACCCGGTGTTTTTCAAGGAAGAAGTTTGTGCCTCAGAATGCTGTGTTGGCCTCCGATCTACCACGACAACGGCTCCCACCTGCTGTTTCATCACAGTTTATTCAAAATCGCGCTCTCGCGCGGGAGCTCTTCCTCATTCAGTATCCAGGAATCGCTCTCTAGCGTGCTTCCTCGCAATGTATTGAACGATTTTCTCGGGAATCGCTCCATCGCCAGGGATCTCCTCGCGATTCATGCAGGACTCACCTGGGGCTCGCACCTTGTTTTTCCCAACCATCCTGTGGTGTTGGGTCCTCGTTTGGACGAGCGCCCCGCGTTTCACTCCTTCCTTCTCCCCCTCCTCCCCTCCTCGTCCTGCTCCTCCTCCTCCTCCTCCTCCTCCTCCTCCTCCTCCTCCTCCTCCTCCTCCTCCTCCTCCTCCTCCTCCTCCTCCTCCTCCTCCTCCTCCTCCTCCTCCTCCTCCTCCTCCTCCTCCTCCTCCTCCTCCTCCTCCTCCTCCTCCAGTTCGATCCCAGCTCAGCCTGCGCCGCCCATTCCGGCACACCCCTCGCACGTTTCGTGGCCTCCCTAGGGAGCTCCTCCGAAGGCCCCAGTGGCAGCGTTCGCATGGCGGCCCCTCGCACGTTTCGTGGCCCCACTGGGAGTTCCATTGGAGGCCCCAGTGGCAGCGTTCGCATGGCGGCCCCGCACCCATTTTGGCAGACCCCTCACACGTTTCGGGGCACCATAGAAAGCTCCACCGAAGGTTTCGGTGGCAGCTTTCGCATGGCGGCCTCGCGCCCATTCTGGCACCTCCCTCACACATCTCGTGGCCCCATAGGGAGCTGCACTGGAGGCCCCAGTGGCAGCGTTCGTATGGCGGTCCCGCACCCATTTTGGCACACCTCTCACGTTTCGTGGCCCCATAAGGAGCTCCACCGAAGGCCGAAGTAGCAGCGTTCGCATGGCGGCCCCGCACCCATTTTGGCACCTCCTCACATCGTGGCCCCATATGGAGCTCAACCGAAGGCCTGGCGGCCCCGCACCCATTTTGGCACACCGCTCACACGTTTCGTGGCCCCATAGGGAGCTCCACCGAAGGTCCAAGTGGCAGCGTTCGCATGGTGGCCCCGCACCCATTTTGGCACCCCTCACATGTTTCGTGGCCCCATGAGGGGCTCCACCGAAGGCCCCAGAGGCAGCGTTCGCATGGTGGCCCCTCACCCATTTCGGCACACCCTTTGCACGCTTCGTGGCCACATAGGGAGCTCAACCGAAGGCCCCAGTGGCAGCGTTCGCATGCGTCCCCCCCGATCATTTCGGCATACCGCTCACACGTTTCGTGGCCCCATAGGGAGCTGCACTGGAGGCCCCAGTTGCGACGTTCGCATGGCGTCCCCGCTCCATAGCGGCACACCCCTTACACGTTTCGTGACCCCATAGTGAGCTCCACCGAAGGTCCCAATTGCTGCGCCCGCATGCGTCCCCGCCCTAATTATTTCGGCACACCCTTTGCACGCTTCGTGGCTCCATAGGGAGATCCACCGAAGGCGATACCCACAATGACGATACTCATAGCTGCATATGGTTGGACCCTTCGGCAGGATACTTTACAATGGAAAGTGGGGTGTCACCAAACTGGGCCCCTGGCCCTTTAACAACAATGGCTTCCGCCTGATACCTCACAGTTTATTTGAAATTCGCGCTCTCGCGCCGGACTTCCTCACAATTTATACGGGAAGCGCACTCTCGCGTGGGACTCACAATTTATTGAGACGCCGCGCCCTCGACTCAGGAATAACGCTCTCGCTGTGGATTTCCTCACGATTTATTTGGGACTTGCGCTACCGCTCGAGACTTCCTCTCGATTCATGCAGGACGCACGCTTCAGCAACCCGCCTGCTCGACCTGGCCGCCTGGGCCCGCCTTCCGGCCCGCCCGTCAGGGCCTACCCCCCCGATCTGCCCGTGTGGTTCTGCCACTTGTTTTCTGCTCCCGGCCCCCCTCCTGCTGCTCTCTCTCGTGCTCCATCCTCCTCCCTCCCCCTTGTCCCCTCCTTCCATCCGTGCTCTCTCCCTCTGCCTTGGTGGCTGCACGAAGTGCACGCTCCAGGTAAGAGAGACAAGTATGTACCCCCAAGGGCTACGATCGAAGACGAAGAGGGCGGGTATCGTGGATTTGGGATACACGTGTTGAATGGCCCGCGAGCAGATCGAAGCGAACAGTCTTGAAATGATTGCTGTTACTGTTGCTGTTGCTGCTGTTACTGTTGTTGTCGTTGTTGTTGTTGTTGTTGTTGTTGTTGTTGTTGCTGCTGCTGCTGCTGCTGCTGCTGCTGTTGTTGTTGTTGTTGTAGTTGTTGTTGTTTGTGTTGTTGTTGTTGTTGTTGTTGTTGTTGTTGTTGTTGTTGTTGTTGTTGTTGTTGTTGTTGTTGTTGTTGTTGAACATTATTACTTCTAAAGAATAATTATTGTTGGGACCCCTGGTGCATGGCCCCCCCGCCGCGCCTAGGCCGCAGCCTCATTTTCATCATTTTCGTGAGGAAGTCTCAGGCAAAACGATGTCATCCAGATCCGGTTGTGTTGTTACGATCGGTTTTCCCTTGCAAAAAATAAGCTAAAGTGGACATTTCTTGTTCTAACATAACCAAACTTCAAGAATCCCTTGCAAAAAAAAAGGTAAAGTGGACATTCGCGCGCGCAAGACGAAATCCTTCCAAAACCTTAGTGTTCGTAGCGATTTTAACATAAAAACATCAAAAAACCAATGGTTTTTCAAAAAAAATGTCAAAATTTCATCCCGCGCGCTCTTGCGGATTCGTAGGAAACCCAACACTTTTTAAACATTTCTGTCAAACGGGCTTTTGCGAGCAACTTTTTCGAACTTCTGCAACAACGGTTGCGCACCTGCCAGGGCCATCATCCCTGTCAAATAATACCATGCGGGACACATTCGTTTTTTCTTCGCGCGCGCACGCCGTCGTCGTCGGCCGCGGGGCCCTGAATAGTAGCCACGGTCGTCCGCATGCCACGAAGTGAAGTGTCCGAACGTCATAGGGCGGGAAGCTGGGTGTGGGTGGTGGCGAAGAGTCGTTTGGAAATTTGGTAGAGCTTGAACCGGCCCCCCCACAAAGTGGGGGTATTGCCCGCCTCCTATGAAAACCCTGGCACTGGTGAGAACGGAGTGTCCCCACGTGTTAGTAATTGTTGTTGTTGTTGTTGTGGTTGTTGTTGTTGTGGTTGTTGTTGTTGTTGTTGTCGTTGTTGTGGTCGTCGTCGTCGTCGTTGTTGTCGTCGTCGTCGTGGTGGTGGTGGTGGTTGTTGTTGTCGATTCACTCTCACTCTTCAAGAATGAGTATTGGTCCCTCGCACCAGTGCGCGTTGCCAGCAACCCGCCTGCTCGTCCTGACCGCCTGGGCCCGCCTTCCCGATCCGCCCGCTAGGGTCTGCCCGAACGATCTGCCCGTCCCGTTCTGCCACATGTTTTCTGCTTCCAGCCCCCCCCCTGCTGAATTCTCTCGTGCTCCATCCTTCTCCCTCCCCCTTCGTCCGTCCTCACTTCTCCTGTTTTAGTGGCTGCGCTAAACGCACGTGGCTGGTGTGGAAGATATACCCCGAAAGGGGGGCCGATCGAAGACGCAGAGGGCGGGTATCGAGGGTTTCGGATATACGTGTTGAATGACACGCGAGCAGATAGGAGCGAACAGTCTTAAAATGGTTGTTGTTGTTGCTGTTGTTGCTGGCGTTGTTTTTGTTGTTGTTGTCATTGTTGTTGTCGTTGTTGTTGTGATTGTTGTTGTTGTTGTGGTTGTGGTTGTGGTTGTGATTGTTTTTGTTGTTGTAGTTGTTGTTGTTGTTGTTGTTGTTGTTGTTGTTGTTGTTGTTGTCGTGGTGGTTGTTGTGGTTGTTGTTGTTCTTGTTGATGATGTTGTTGTTGCTGCTGCTGTTGTTGTTATTGTTGTTGTGAGGTTTATCGTTATTGTTGTGGTTGTCGTTGTTGTTATTGTTGTTGCTGCCGCTGCTGTTGTTGTTGTTGTTGTTGTTGCTTTTGTTGTTGTCGTTGTTATTGATGCTGTTGTTGTTGTTGTTGTTGTTGTTGCTGTTGTTGTTATTGTTGTTGTTGTTGTTGTGGTCGTCGTCGTCGTCGTTGTTGTTGGTGTTGTTGGATTCTCCTTTGAAGAGTATTTGTTGTTGATCGCCCTCTGGTAATCATTCTATATTTTCAATTGAAGTACCCCCCTCGGGGCTCGCACCCTGTCTTTTATCAGGGAAAGCTTAGTGCCACTGGGCTGTTGGGCCCCGAACTACAACAGCAACGGTTCCTGCCTGATACTTCCTCACAAACTATTCCCAAATCGCGCTCTCGCCCGGGACTTCTTCACAATTGATACCAGAATCGTTTTTTCGCTTGGGACGTCCTCACAATTTACTCAGACGCCGCGCCCTCGACACTCTGGAATAACGCTCTCGCTATGGATTTCCTCATGATTTGTTTCGCGATTCATGCCGTACTCATGTTTCGTCAACACGCCTTTTCGACCTGGCCGCTTGGGCCCGCCTTCCCGACCCGCCCGTTAGGGTCTACCTGCCCGATGGACCCGTCTGGTTCTGCCACGTGTTTTCTGCTCCAAGCCCCCCTGCTGCTGCTAATCCCTTGCTCCATCCTTCTCCCTCCCCCTTCCATGCGTCCCCTCCTCTGTTTCAGGGGCTGCACCAATTACACGCGGCAGGTCAGGAAGATATACCCCCAGAGGGGGTACGATCGAAGACGAAGAGGGCGGATACCGATGGTTTGGGATATACGGTTTGAATGGCACGCGAGCAGGTCAGAGCGAACAGTCTCAAAGTGATTCCTATTAGTTATCATTAGCGTTGTTGTTCTTGTTGTTGTTGTTGCTGTTGAGTTCTTCTTTCTGGAGAATAAGTATAGTTGATCCCCCCTCCAGTAACCATTGTATTGTTTTAATTAAAATACTTTTCCCGGGGCTCGCGCTCTTGTTACAAGGGAAAGTGAGGGGTCACCAACCTGTGTTATTGAGCGCCAGTTTGCAACAACAACGGCTCTGCCTGATATTTCCTCGCGAACTATTCCCACATCGCGCTCTCGCGCGGGACTTCCTCACAATTGATACCAGAATCGCACTTTCGCTTGGGAAGTCCTTACAGTTTATTCAGACGCCGCGCCCTCGACACTCAGGAATAACACTCTCGCTATAGATTTCCTCACGATTTATTTGGAAATCGCGCTATCGCTCGAGACATCCTCGCGATTCATGCAGGACGCACGCTTCAGCAACCCGCCTGCCCCTTGCCCGTTCTTTCCATCTGTCCTCCCTTCCCCTGCCTAAGGGGCTGCACTAAATACACGTGCAGGTAAGGAATCGAAGAGGGCGGGTATCGAGGGTTTGGGATATACGTGTTGAATGGCACGAGAGCAGATCGGAGCGAGCAGTCTTAAATTCATTACAGTTGTTGTTGCTGTCGTTGTTGTTGCGCTTGTTGTTGATTTCCCATTCTTGAAGAAGTCTAATTCTTGTTGATCTCCCCCCGCCGGAGCCAATTGTTTTTTTTCAATTGAGGTGCCCCCTCCTCATGTTTTGCCTTCTGTTTTTCCCAACCATCCTGTGGTGTTGGGTCCTCGTTTTGAAGAGAGCGCCCCGCGTCTCCTCTCTTCTCCTCCTCGCTCCCCTTCCTCCTCCGATTCCTGCCTGTGCCCTCCAACCACAACCAGTTTGGTACACCCCCCACACGCTTCGTGGCTCCATATGGAGCCCCACCGAAGGCCCAAATGCCAGCGTTCGCATGGAGCCACCGCACCCAGTTTGGCACACCCCTCACACGTTTCGTGGCCCCACAGAGGACCCCGCCGAATGCTCAAATGCCAGCGTTCGCATGCGCCCACCGCACCCGTTTTGGCACACCTCTCACACGTTTGCTGGCCCCAATGGGAGCTCCACCGAATGCGGTGCACACAACGAAGGAATTCACAACTGCATATGGTTAGGTCCTTCGCCAGGCTAATTTTAGTTTGGGAAATTCTTCATGCTGAAACTGTGTTGTTGCCCCCCCAGCTACAATAAGAACGGCTCCCGCCTGAGTGTTTCGGATATATGTGTCGAAGTGCACGCGATTGGATAGGAGCGAACAGTTAAAAAATGATGGTCATACTAGTAGTTGTTGTGGTTGTGATTGTTGTGGTTGTTGTTGTTTTTGTTGTTGCTGTCGTCGTCGTCGTTGCTGTGGTTGTTGTGGTTTTTATGGTTGCTGCTGTTGTTGATACTGATGTTGTTGCCGTTGTGGATGATTATGATGATGGTGTTGATGACGACGATGATGATGACGATGGTGACGATGGTGGTACTTATGATGACGACTATGATGATGATGATGATGATTGTGATTCTGTTGAAGACGATGATGACGATGAACATGGTAATGGCATTGATGATGATGGGTATGATGATGTTATGGTGATGACGATGATGATGGTGATAATACTCATACTCATAGTATTACGGATGATCATACTAACAACACTGCTACAATTATTGTAAGCAGCCAAGATTCTCAGGAGAAAAATAGCAGCAATAATACGACTAACAGTAATAACACCTATAATAATGATGATGCTGATGCTGATGCTGATAATGATCATGCTGTTGCTGATAATGATGGTGATGACGATTACGATCATGATGCTGATGATGATGACGATAATGACGATGATGAAGATGGTGGTGCTGGTGATGATGCTGATGCTGATGAGGATGATTGTGATGATGATGAGGATGATTCTGAATATGGCTATGGATATGAACATGATGACGATTCTGACGATGCTGATGCTGATTATGATGCTGCTGCTGCTGCTGATGATGTTGATGAATCTGATGAGGATGAGGATGAGGATGCTGCTGGTGATGATGATGGTAATGATGCTGATGATGATGATGCTGACTCTGATGCTGATGCTTATGCTGATGACAATGATGATGCTGATGATGATAATGATGCTGATGACGATGATTTGGATGATGATGATGATGCTGACGACGACGGCGACGACGATGATGATCATAATTTTGCTGGTGATCATGACGATGATGATGACGATGATGATGATGAGGATGATGATCAGGACGATGATCAGGATGATGATGATGCTGCTGCTGATGATGATGGTGATACTAATGATGATGACGATGATGATGCTGATGCTGATGCTGATGATGATGATGATGATGATGATGCTGATCGTGGTTGTGGTGGTGGTGGCGTTGGTGTTGGTGATGCTGGTGATGATGATGTTGATGCTGCTGCTGATGATGATGATGATGATGAAGAAGATCAGGTGGGGGGGAGAAGGAGAAGAGGGAGGAGGAGGAGAATGAGGAGGAGGAGGACGAGGAAGAGGATGAGAATGAGGATGATGATGATGATGATGATGATGATGATGTTGATGGTGATGATGAGGTTTATGACGATGAGGATTATGGTGATGAGGATTATGATGATGATGACGATGATGATGATGATGATGATGGTGATGGTGGTGATAGTGGTGATAATGCTGATGATGAGGATGATGAGGATGATGGAGATGATGGAGATGATGAGGATAATGAGGAAGGTGAAGAGGAACAGGGAGAGGAAGATAAATATAAATAATAATAACAAGAGGCATCTGATGATGATGCTGCTGTTGATGATGATGATGAGATGAGGATGCTGGTGAGTATGAGGATGATGATGCTGCTGCTGATGATGATGATGATGATGATGATGCTGATGATGATGATGATGACGCTGATGCTGATGTTGCTGATGATGCCGATTATGTTGATGCTGATGACGATGACGATATCAATGACGATGCTGATGATGATGCTGATGCTTATGCTGATGCTGATGCTGCTGCTGATGATGATGATAAGGATGATGATGATGATGATGATGATGATGATGATGATGATGATGATGATGATGATGATGATGATGATGATGATGATGATGATGATGATGATGATGAGGAGGAGGAGGAGGAGGAGGAGGAGGAGGAGGAGGAGGAGGACAAGAAGGAGCGTGGGAGGAGTAGGAAGATGAGGGGGATGGGCACGATGTTCCAGTGCAGTCACAGGGTCGTTCGGGGATCCCTACCCTCTCCTTCTCCCTCCCCCCTGGCCTCCTCCCGCTCGTCCCCCCCCTCCTCCTCCTCCTCCTCCTGCTGCTCCTGCTCCTCCTCCTCCTCCTCCTCCTCCTCCTCCTCCTCCTCCTCCTCCCCCTGCTCCTCCTTCCTCCCCTTCCCTTCCCCCTCCCCTCTTCCCTCCTGCGCATGAGGATTAGGGGGCTGCCTGCACTGGAGTGGAAGGATGTGCTCCGATCCCTCGCCAGGTCGACGTGGAATTCACGGAGCGCTTCAACCGCTTCACGACGGCGTACTACTCGCCGCGGTCCAGGCGGAGCTTCACGTGCTGCGGACGCATCCCGCGTGCGAGAGATGCTTGGGACGTATGCTTCCTGCGTGAGGAGGAGGAGGAGAAGGAGGAGGAGGAGGAGGAGGAGAAGGAGGAGGAGGCGGAGGAGGCGGAGGAGGAGGAGAGCAGACCGTCCCTCCATCTCCCTCCCCCTCCTTGTCACCTGTCCCCTGTCCCCTGTCCCTTCGTCCTCCTCCTCCTCCTCCTTCTCTTGCCTCCCTCCCTCCCTCCGTCCCCCCCGTCCTCCTCGCTGAAGCACCGCGGGTGAGGTGCAGGGTGGGGCAGTGACTCTGTCGCGGTCGCTCGTGGCCTGAGCGCGGCCTCCCTCCCCACGGCCCCCCCGGCCGCCCGTGCCCCCGCGGCCCCTCCCGTGCAGCTGCTTGCCTGGCGCGACCCGCCGTTGCTCGACTGCCGCCCGCCCGCCTGCGGCTGCCGGCCAGCAGATGTTCAGTGCAGTCGCAGGGAGGTGCAGTCGCAGACACAGGGCGCGTTTCGGGATCGCGCCTCCTCCTCCCCCGTGGTGCCCTGTTGTCTCTTTCCCGCCCGCGTCCCCGCCCTCCTTCCTCCTGCCCCCTTTCCGCTTCCTCCTTCTCCCTCCTCCTGTTCCCTCCCCCCTTTACTTTGCCTCCTTCTCTCCTCCGTCTTCCATCTTCCTTCCCCGCTGCCTCCCTCTCCCCTTCTTGTTGCTTTCTCCTTCCTCTTCCCCCTTTCCTCTTGTCTCACTTCCTGCGCCTCCTTCTTCCTCTCGCATCTTGCCTCGTTCATTTTTTGTTTTGTCTCTAAATCATATATCGTCCCTTCTGCCTCCTTTCTCTTCCCTGGCTCCTTACTCTTTTCCCCTTGCCCCTTCTTCCCCCCTCTCGCCTCCTTGCCCTTCCTCTACCTTCTCTTCCTCCTATTCCTCGTGCCTCTTCCAGCCTCTGGCCTCCTCTTGTACTCCTCTTCCTCCTGACTCCTCCGCACCAGCGGACGTGCTGGTAGGGCGTTCCAGGCCTCTCGCTGGTCCCGAAGTGTAGCGATCCCAGCAGTCCAGGGGATGTGTGGCGCAAAGACGGGCGGAACTATAGTTTTGACCGTATCTTGGAGGTCGCAAAGACGACCGCCGCGCCAGCCACCCCACCTCCTCCTCCTCCTCCTCCTCCTCTCCTCCTCCTCCTCCTCCTCCTCTCCTCCCTCCTCTCTCCTCCCTCCCACCCTCCCTCCCTCCCCCCCTCCCTCTCGATCCTTGCTGGGTCGGGCAGGGCTGGGACGGGCTGGGTCGGGCTGGGCCGGGCCGGGCCTCCCCTTTTCCCTCCCTCCCCCCCTCCCTCCCTCCCCCTCCCTCTCGATCCTTGCCGGGTCGGGCAGGGCTGGGACGGGACGGGCCCGGGCCGGGTCGGACAGGGCCGGACTCTCTCTCTCTCTCTTCCTCGTCCCCCGCCCAGTTGGAACATCCAGCTGTCTCCGCGATCTGCTTCCACACCTGCCCCCCAGAATGCCTCCGGCGTCCTCTTGCACTGAGGACTTCTGTCGGGCGGGATTGCCAAGACGGCCGCAGGGGAACGCTTGGGCATTCCTTCCCCCGCCCCCCCCGTCTCCACAGCCACCAGGCCCAAGGGAAGCGCTGCAATTCGAACTTCTTCACCGCTCCAGAGCGCACCTGCACCAGCGCCATGCAGCCAGTGGGGGAGCCAGCGCCCGTCCCTCACCTGCGAGTTCTCGACTACTGGATGTACCACCGAAGCGCCCTGCGCCTGACCCTGCGTGCGGCCGCAACTGCGGACGAGAAGCAGAACCCGACGGGGCCATGTTCCAAGACGTTGTTCAACCACGCGGTTAAGGAGCAATGGAAGCGCATGAGCCCGGACCAGCAGCAGCAGTGGATCGCTGCCGAGGCCTCGGGGGGACCGCCTCCGGGTCAAGTCGCAGTCCACACCGCCCTTGGGGCAGCTGTGAAGGGAGGCCCCACGAAGGCGCCGGAGCAGCCTGGCCCTGCAGCGGGCGCGAAGCCGACGGAGGGCATTGCATCCACTATGGACCACCACTGCGACGGTTGCGGGGCCGCGGGCGTTGCCCTTGCCCCCGGCCAGGGCGACCACACCGAGAAGTACTACTGCGGCGAGTGCTGGCAGCAGTGGCACCAGTGGCACTTGTGCGCCCAGGCGGCAGGCCCCCCAGTGGCGGCCGCTTCAGCTGGCGAGGACACGGGCGAGGCGCCGTGGAAGAAGCACCGCGCCCAGAACGCACCGACCTTCCCCGACACCGAGGCCGCGCTCTCCACGCCAAAGCAGCAGCAGCAGCTGCAGCTGCAGCAGCAGCAGCTGCAGCAGCAGTGCCCGCAGCAGCAGCATCCCCCGCAGCAGCCGCAGGTTCCCCAGCTGTGCTGCTCAGGGTGCGTGTCGGGAGTGGGCCCGCTTGTGAGTGGAGAGGGGGAGCACGCGACGAAGGCCTACTGCCACCAGTGCTGGGAGGAGTGGCGTGCCCAGCAGACCGTGGCCGGCGCTGCGGGCCCCGCCCCAGGCGGCCCGGCTCCGGCCTGGACCCAGGGCCCAGCGGACCCTCACCAGGCCCCGGTGCCCGGGGCCGCCCCCGGGCTCTTCCCCGAGTTCTACCGGCGCGCCCTCCCGCCAGCTGGGGCGGCGGACGTCGGCCAGCAGGACAACAAGAGGTACGACCGCTGGCTGGTGCCCCTCCCAGGGGGCCAGCTCCCGACGGACCGGGACATCCTGTTCTGGGCCTACACGGGTGCCCTGGGAGCCCCTCCGTTCATGGGCCCGGACTCCGAGTGGTCCTACCTTCCGAAGGGCGCGCTGAAGACGGGGAAGACGCCGACCGGCCTCCTGCTCCAGCTCGGCAAGAAGGCGGCGAAGTTGGGGAGCATCCACTTCTACATGACCAAAACGGGGAAGCTTCACCTCTCCGGCAGCGATACTGCAAAGGAGAGAATGATCACTCTCCTAGCAGGATGGACGGTGCCTTGGAACAATGGGGTTTCACCGCCAGCTGCGGCCCCCGGGACCCTCCCGCCGAGGCCGCCCGCATCATGGACGGCACCGTGAGGCGCGGCGCCAGTGCCCCCCACTCTCTGCCTGTCGTCTCTCTCTCCCTCCCCCCCCCGCCCCTCCTGTCTCGATGTGCTGCGATACCACGGGGTGAGTTCGAGGATTTTTGTATAAGGTTCGTGCTGGAGGCGCGGATCCCCTCACCACCCCCGCCTTCCTCTCCCCACCCCCGCCTCTCCCCCCCCTGCCCCGTGCGGGCGCGAGGTCCAGCAGAGTAGTCCAGTATTATTATGGCTTGAGCCGCAGGCGTGAAACACCCCCTCTCCCACTCCCCCTCCCCCTCCCTCCCTCCCTCCCTCTTGGTCCGCTTGGATTGAGCTGGGCCGGGTCGGGACGGGCCGGGCCGAGGCCCTGTGATCCCCGTCGCCCTCGCCGGATGCGGGCTGGAATCCGCAGAGCGCCCGGAGCTCGTCGTCGTCGTCGTCGTCGTCGTTGTCGTCGTCGTCGTCGTCGTCGTCGTCGTCGTCGTCGTCGTTGTCGTCGCCCCCCCCCCCTCGTCCCAGGCCGCCCTGAGCCCGGCCAGAGGCGGCAGGTTTGGGGGGATGCCCGCCCGTTGGGTTCGAACCCGCTTAAAGGGCTGATCCGGGGATCAAGGCATGGCCGGTACGGGCTGGGCTGGGGCCCCCGGGGTCCCCGCCGCCTTCGCCGGGCCGGTGCCTGTCGCCGCTGCTGTCCGCCGCCGCTGCCGTCGCCGCCGCTGGCGTCGTTCGTCGTCGTCGTCGTCGTCGTCGTCGTCGTCGTCGTCCTCGTCGTCGTCGGCGTCCTCCCCCCCCTGTCGCTTTGCCTTCCTCCCTCTCTCCCTCCCTCCCTCTCCCCTGCTTCTCTCCCTCCCTCTTTCCCCCCTCCCTCCCTCCCTCCCCTTCCCTCCCTCCCGTCCTTCCTCCTGGCCCACGCGGGGCCAGGCCGGATTGGACCGGGCCGGGCCGGGCCGGGGCCCACTGCGATCGGCGTCGCTGTCACTGTTGACAGCGGTCTTGGTGCCCTCCCCCCTCTTCCTCCCCCTCCTCGGCCCTCCCTCGCCGTATGGGCCCCTCCTCCTGGGTGCGCGTGCGCGAAGATAGCAGCGCCTCTGCCTCGCGGCGCGCTCCTGGGGGTGGCTCGGCCGTGCTTGCACTGTTTGGGCATGCTTTTGCTGGGCCTGGCCGACGCCCTCATCGCCCCGGCCCCCTTCCTTCCCTCAGCCAGCCGGGCCCAGGTCGCGCCCGCCGCGCCTCTCAGCCCAGAGGCAGGCCTCCACCACGATGCGATGGACGTGCTCCTCGACGCCCTCCTGGATGTATTCCCGCATGCCCGCAGGTTTGGACGGAGTGGGGACCCAGTTGCAGACCCGCTCCTCCAGTTCCGCTGGAAGCAGCTGCGCGACGAAGCCAGCAGGCTCCTCGAGCAAGCCACCAGTTGGGACGCCTTGCAATCCTCGTCAGCCCATGGCGCCCTTCTCAGTGCGTTGCGGTGGGCTGCGCGGCACCTGCCAGGCCCTGGCAGGCAGATTGCGCTCTCCGGGAACTCCGGCATGGAGCCACGGTACGGCGTGAAGATAGCGGTTGGTTCCCCGAGCACTACTGGGTGCCTCTCCATTGACGGGTCGCGGATACTGTGGGGGGTATTCACGGACGCGCGGGTTGGCATTCTGCAGGCCATGAAGCAGCTGGACCTGGCCCTTGTTGGGCTCCCTGGTGCCCGACTTCCCGCCCGCGCATCCGTCCCGGGACGCTCAGACTTGGGTCTTGCCTCGCGCGGGGGCCCCTCTTACGCGAGCGCCGCGGTGGTGTGGGATCCTAATATCCTCCACCGAGTTGCAGAATTGGCCCTTGTCGGCTCGGACCGGCGCCTCTGGCTCCGCCTCGAAGATGCTCATGGTGGCCCTTGGTTTGTGCGCGCGCTATATCTTCCCCCAGTTCCAAATTCTGGAAGGGATTCGGCATGGTTCCAGGAAGTCGCTGGCTTACAGGCGGACCTTAGGGCCCTGCTGGGGGACCCGCCCCTGAAGGAAGATGACCGCGCCATTATCATGGGAGATATCAACCTCCAGCCGACAGAACTGTTAGGGCGGCGGGATCCCTCCCCTGCCCGAGCTAGGGCGTGGACAGTATTCGTAGCAACCTGGGGGCTAGGGCACCAGAACCCAGTCATTGGCTCAGCCTCCCCAGAACGAGTATGGCTCCCCATCCGGCGCCGCATCGTAGAGGTTCGCCCAGGGGACACACATCATGGGCATGGCCGTTCGCGATGCCTCGACGTGATAGTGGCCTCCCCAGGAGCTATGGGCACCGTGCGAATCCACAATGGCCTCTCCTGCCGCTCTTTGAAGACGGACGATCAGCTCATTCATGATTCTTGCGACGGGTGTCGATGGGAAAGCTGTGTGGAATACACCTTAGGGGACCACTTCCTCCTCGATTATTCTATCCCGTTTCCTGTTGCTCCCACGCAGTTGGCGCAGGGCGGGATCCGCATGCCCAGATGGTGGCTCCAGGAACCTGGGTGGAAAGAGGGACTGCGGCAAGCCCATGATGTCCTGGGCGCCTTCTGTACCATTGTCCGGAGCTTGTGTGGAGAGGAGGGCCCTCACGAACGAATGCGGTCCTCAGCAGCCGGACCTGCCCAGTGGCTTGCAGACGCAGTTGCCTGGCTTCTACACCTCGTCTTGGGCATGGTCCTGGCAGGGTGGGTTGTGCCCGCTACCTCCTCTCCCCGGGGGCCAAGGCCCAGTCTGCCCAGAACACTCGCCAGCCGCGTCCGGAAAGCGCTGGATGGTCCCGGCTCTGCGTCTGAGAGGGCGGCAAAATGCCTCCGTCTCACGCGGCCGCTCCCGGCGGCGCCGGCGGCCATCCTGAGGGACGCGGGCGGGGACGCGCTCTCTGCAGATGGCTCCCGGCACGCGTGGAGCAATCAGCTCCAGGAGCAGACGCAATGGCCAGGGCCGTGGGATCCTGGCTTTCACGCCCAAGTTTCCTCTTCCCTCCCAACAGCCCTGGGGAGGGCGAGGTCCCACAGAGGCACGGGACCCTTCGATCAACCAGTGGGGGAAGCGGAGGTCAGGGCCGCTCTGGGACGCATGGGTACCACCGGAGCCACGACGCCGGACCTAGTTCCGCGACTTGTGTTCCTCTTGGGGGACATTCCCCTGGATCAAGCGGTGTGGCTAGCTCAATGCCTCATGGGCCCGGGGCATCTTGCGGTGAGGCCAGAGGGGTGGCGCGGGAGCTGCGCAGTCCCGCTCCACAAAGAGGGCCCGGTGGACCTCCCGTCGTCATTCCGCTTGATTATGGTGAAGGCGCAGCTGGGGCTCATCCAAGAGTCCGTGGTCCACCGTCGCCTTTTTGGGCACCTGCAGGACTCGGTGCTCCCAGGACAAAGTGGGTACGTTCGGGACGTCGGTGATGCTCACCTAGCACTCCACGAGCTCGCCGCGGCAGCGGCGGCGCAAGGACGGCCCTTATGGGTCATCTTCAGTGACCTTCAGAAAGCGTTCCCTGGCGGGAAGGCCTACTACACCGCCTCCGGGAGCACGCGGGTGTCTCGGACGGCATGCTGGCCCTCCTGGGAAGCATGTTTGAGAAGGACACCGTCCACGTGAACTTCAACGGCGTGGAAACAGTCTCAGTGACCCAGGGGATTGCGGAAGGTGGTACTTTGGGGCCGCTCACCTTCCCCTCGTACATGGACTCGCTTGCCCAGGACTTGATGTTCGCGGGGTGCGGCGTGGGCGTGGGCATTCGCATGCCGCCGACCTGGTCGGGCCATAGTTGGACTGGCACTGGAGAACCGAACCAGAGTCAGGTGATGCAATTGCTGCACGCGTTGGCAACAAGGGCGCCGCTGCCTCCTCCGAAGGCGCTGCTGCAGGACCCAGCTCTGGAAGCCTCCGCCCTCGCTGCCCTGGACGCCGCCGCCCCCAGGCGGATCGGAGCCCTCCTCCACGCGGACGACCCAGCCCTGCTGGCATCTTCCCGGGGGGGGGCCGGACGGTCCCTCCAGGTCCTAGCCGATTGGGCGTACAGGTGGAAAGCGTCCCCGCACACCAAAGCCTCCAAGCACGCTGTTGTGGTGCATGGCTCCCAGGCTGCGCGAGCGGCTGCCGCCAGTGCCCCCCCTCTCCTGCTGCCGCTGCGGGGCCTCCCGCCGGTGCAGGTCGACCTAGCCCCCAAGCACAAATGGCTTGGCCTTCAGTGGCCTGGTGATCTCCGCCTGCTTGGAGCACTGGAGGCGCGGCTTGCTGTGGCCTCTGCGCAGTGTGCGTCCCTGGCGGGGCACGTGGCGGCAGGTGCTCTCCCTCTGGCCGCTGCGGCGTACATCTTCGACATGGAGATTGACGCCTCCCTGCGTTTCGGGCGCTGGCTCCTGGCCACAGCCGAGGGTGCCCTTGAGCGCTTGGACTCTGCTTACGAAGGGTGGGCCAGGGCGCTCCTGGGGAGCCATCCCTGGCGTGACGGCGCTGTAGCAGTCTCAGAGCTAGGTTGGTCGCTCTCCGGTGGAGCACGGGCCATCCTGGACATCGCCTCCCGCAGAGCAGGTCTGTGGCGACGTTTGTACACGGCCATGTATCTCCAGGGCGCACCTGGGCGAGTGTCTCGCTGGCGCTGTTGGAAGAGTGGGGCCTGCCGGACTGGCCCGCCTGGGTCGGCGCTGCAAGGGGGGAGTCCGCCCTCCCGGCGTACAAAGCACACATCCGAGACACCCTCAAGGCCAGATGCAGCGCAGCCCTACGCCTGCGACTGCACACGCGGGTCCGAGTGCCCGCCCCGCTTTCGCTCGGCCCAGTGCCCCGGGATGACCTTTCCACAGCGCTCTCTCTGCGCCTGCCCAGCACGGCCCTCTTCGGCCAGCGCTCCCTCAGTCGGCTCCGGTGCCAGCTCCTTGTCCTGAGCCACTCAGCAGGAGTCCGCTCGAGGGCCCGACGGCAGGTCTGTGTCTGCTGTCAGGGGCAGATTCTCAGCCCCATGCTGCATGTCCTGGGGAGCTGCAGCAACACTGGCGTGGCGAGGGCGGCATTCTGGGCAGCGCGCGGCTCCCCGCCTCCGCCGTCCAGGGAAGCAGCGGTCCGCGAGATCCTCTCGGTCCGCCCAGGGGAGGCCGGATTCGCGGAGGCAGCCACCCTCGCCAGAGACATCGACCTCGCTGTGTCGAGGTTCTGGGGCCCAGTGGCGGACTAAAAGCTCGCCTTTCCTCCGCTCGGCCCGTCCTCCTTGCCTACGTCCCACCTCCTCTCCCTCCCTCCGGAGCCGGAGGGTCGGGCAGAGCCAGGCTGGGCACGCTGAGGTTCAGGTGGATTGGCCCCTCCCCCCTCCTCTCCCTGGGAGTGGCTCTCCCCCCCTTCCTTCCGACGCCGCGCCACGCATCTGCGCCATGCACTGGCAGGGCCTCGGTCGGAAGGTCATGCAAGAGCTCCAATCGGAGAGGCCCTCCGGCTCTCCTCCGATTGGCCAATTCCCCCTCCACGGCCAGGCTTTTCTCCGACCCCCCACCTCCGAAGACGGGACGGTGCTGGGGAGGGCGGGGCCTGTAGCCCAGCTCCACCCACTCCTCCCCCTTCAGAATGCGGAGGCGGACTCAAGCTTGGTCGGCGTGGGGTCGCGCACGACGGCCCTCCCGGGCCCCAGGCGCCCCCCACGAAAAGGCGGCCACGCATGAGGCCTCCGACCGCCTCCTCTGGAGGACCAGTCCAGTCCTTCCTCTTCCCCCTTTCCTCTTGTCTCACTTCCTGCGCCTCCTTCTTCCTCTCGCATCTTGCCTCGTTCATTTTTTGTTTTGTCTCTAAATCATATATCGTCCCTTCTGCCTCCTTTCTCTTCCCTGGCTCCTTACTCTTTTCCCCTTGCCCCTTCTTCCCCCCTCTCGCCTCCTTGCCCTTCCTCTACCTTCTCTTCCTCCTATTCCTCGTGCCTCTTCCAGCCTCTGGCCTCCTCTTGTACTCCTCTTCCTCCTGACTCCTCCGCACCAGCGGACGTGCTGGTAGGGCGTTCCAGGCCTCTCGCTGGTCCCGAAGTGTAGCGATCCCAGCAGTCCAGGGGATGTGTGGCGCAAAGACGGGCGGAACTATAGTTTTGACCGTATCTTGGAGGTCGCAAAGACGAGCGCCGCGCCAGCCCCCCCACCCCCCACCCCTGATGCAGTGCGGTCAGAAACTCCAGCACCCGGCGAGTAGTCGTCAACATGTGGCTCTCTCATCAGCGCCGCGAACACTCGCCGTGACAGTTTCTAGCAGTCAAGGGGGGAGGCCTGTTCTTTTTCAATGTGGGGCTCCCGCTGGAGACTCCAAGCAACTTGCGACCCGAGGTGAGACGTTTTGCAGCAGTCACGCTGGTGGATAGCGGTTTCTTCTCAGCATGGAGCTCTGGCTTGAGGCTTCCTCATGTTTGATGGCCCGACGCGCACACATGTGCAGCAGTCTCGACGATGAAGAGCGTTTCCTTTTCAAAACCAGGCTTCTCGATGGGGACTTCTGTCAA
>CAUYUJ010018226.1:155000-162500 GCA_963575745.1 Prorocentrum cordatum
GGTTGTTTTTCCCAAGGTCTTCGAAAGGACCGCGGCCAGGTCCTCGTCGAGGCGTGTGTAAAGCAGCATTTTGCCGTTCTTAATACGTTTTTCCCGCTTGCTGGCGGTTCTACTTGCCATTCTTGGGGAGATCAAAATGGAAAGGGCACTCAAATCGATTTCGTGTTCACGCACGCCGATAAACTTGGACAGATCGATCGCGTTCGGAAGCATCGCGTTCTTGCGACCCGAACTGACCATCACATGATCCAGGTCCGCCTTCGGGCGGAGAGGCGGACCGCTTGGCATGAGCGTAAGCCGGTTGGGTGGACCTTGAAAGACCCCGTGCCTTTTTTCAAGCAGCTTTCGCAGCAGATCGATGAGCGCGACACTCTTGGGGATATCTCTGCAATTCTGGGGGAGGTGGGTAAGCATGCAGGCGTGCTGCCTTCTAGGAAAAGCATGCGGCGGGCCAAGCGTACTACCTTGCACATCTTGGAAGGCGAGTGGCGGCAGGCGACTTCTAGACAAGCCAAACGAGCGGCTGCCGAAAAGGTTTTCCAGGAGCGCAAGCGCCTGCAAGCTGAAGATATCAATGAAAGGAGTTTGGAAGTCTTGGGGAATTTACGTCAGGGAGGCTGGGGTAAGAAGAAAAGAGCCGTCTCTTCGGGTAGCTCGTTCTTCACGTGCCCTCGCTCGAAGCAAAGCATCACCGAAACCAGCAGCCTGGAGAAGAGCATGGTGGATTTTTTCAACGAGACGTTCCGGGACCCCGAAAACGAGCTCCTTCCTATTTGGATTTTGGGGAGTTTTCCACAAGCGGAACCTATTCCTACTAGCGCTGTTCATGAGGCCTTCATGCGAGTAAACAAGGGTGCGAGTTGTTCGGGCGACGGAGTTGTCGGGGAGATGCTTGAGGCCATCGCTAGTTTCCAAATGCAGCTGCCAGAACGGGTTCCTGTGGCCGCAGCCGCGCCTATTGGGGGGCCGGGCGGGTATGGGAGGCGCCATTTACTGCAGTTCGACGGAGCCAGGCGGGGCGAGCAGCAGGTGGGGTGTGGTGGTGTCCTCTTCGGCCCGGGGGGTAACCAGATCTTCGATTTTAAGTGGCGCATGTTGGGGGGTAGCAATGCTGACGCTGAGTGGCACGGCCTTCTGATAGGGCTGGAGTACGCCTCGCAAGCAGGGGTTCAGTTTTTGGCGATCGAGGGGGACAATGACGCCGTTATTCAGCAGCTTTTGGGAGTCTGGCAGGTTTGGGATTTCAGGAGTTCTATTTACCGATCTCAGTGCTACGCAATTTTATCTACGTTCTTCTACGTCCAGGCTAAATCGGTTCCCAGGGCTAGGAATTATCTAGCGGACTCGTACGCGAATCTCGGCATCGACGAAGCGCTGCCGGTACCGATGCATGACTCACCTTTCAGCTTCCATTCGTGCGGGTACTGCCTGCAGGGAGGCCCGAACCTTGGCGACGCCGACGCACCGCTCGTAGACGGCGATGTCCGCGCCAGTTCTGGTTGCGACGATTCCCCCCATTTCTCCACGTGCTTGTGCATTGAGGGTACGGACGTCACACATCCGCTGCATATCATTACAGAGTGCCTCAACAGGGATATCCGTGGGGATTGTCGCACAGTACATGCACGTCCTTCGAAACGACGTCGTCGGAGCGAGGGGGGAGGAGAGGGATCACAGAGCACGCATGATCGCACACGTGACCATGATGACGTACCAGCGTGTATTTTGGGCATGACGGGTTACCAAAGGGACATTAGCATTCTTACAAACATGGCCCTGCTACCTAAGGAAACCGTAGTGCATTGGTGGAACCAGCTCCGGCCAATCACGGTCCTTCCTGTTCTGTTGAAGGTGGTGGGTGGAGCTGTCTTCGACACTGTCTCGAACTTGCTGCAACCTCGCAACTTATGGCAGTTCGCTTATCGGGCGCGCCACTCCTGCGTAGACATGCTTTTCACAGTAATGATGCTTGGCCAACGTTCCGTGCAGGCTGACCAGAAGATCACGATTGCTCCGTCTGATGTACCTAAAGCTTTCGATCGAATTCGTCACGCGTTCATCGTGGATACGTTAATGGAGAGGGGGGTACCGCGTAGTATCATAGCATGGTTTATACGTCACATTCGTAGTCTACGGCATTCGCTACACTATCAAGGGCTAGAGGGTATTACGGAACGCGTTACTCGATCTATTCCCCAGGGAACCAAATGGGGCCCATTACTGTTCGCAGTCTGCTTGGAGCGGTGCTTGAATCCAGTGTGGGAGCTCTGCCAAAGGTCCCGGCTTGGTGTACCTCTTAGAGATATTCGTCCGTGTGCGCAACATAAGCAGAAGTGGTGCGAGCACTGTTGTCCTTTATATGTACCCTTCGTGTGTTTCTCAGACAACCTGGTTATACTTGGCAACGGCTGGCAACAGGCAAAGGAAATCCACGCTCTTGCTGAAAAGGCGTTGTCTTTGGCCGGCTGGGAGCTGCCAGCATCTCGCATCCAGTGGCACACCACGGAGGAGTTGGGAGGGGACTCGGATAGGAAACCGTACAATCCATGGGAGGGGACGGAGAGATTCAGCAACGGGGCTTCGCCTAGGCTGGTGGGGGGGTACATGACGGCGAGGGGGTGCATGCAGCAGGACATTTGCAAGAAGTGTTATTCCGGTTCCAGTAATGTAGCTCAGGCAAGCAGTTTGTGGAAACCTCGATGTACTGGCAGGCTGCAGCGCATCGCACTCATCCACCGAGTTTGGACGTCATCCGCTTTGTGGACGGCCCCCTGCTGGACCTACAACCTGCGATCTCTTCAGAAAGTACGCGGGTGCGTCAACAAACATTATCGCGATGCCCTACGGCTTCACAGGTACAGGAACGAGTCTGACGAGAACTATGCAAGACGGCAACGGCGTGAATCAAAACAGCTCCGGATGGATTCTCATATTGTCGATGCTGATGTCGTAGCTCTCCGAAGGACTTTCCAATATGCCGGACACATGGCCAGAATAATACAATATGCTCCAGAAGATTTACCATGCCAGGCGCTGCTCTGGAACTGTTGGAGCCGATGCCAAGAGAACGTACTCAGGAGTTGGCATAGGCAAGGGCATCCGCGCAGATTCGCTCCTTGGCACTGGGAGTACCAGTTCCTCAGATTCTTCAGGGAGGAGGGGCTTGAGTGGAAGGAGGTGGCCTGCAGCAAGGGAGAGTGGAACAAGTGGGAGGAGAAGTGGATTCGACACATGCTAGGGGCGGAATGTAGTAAAGCGATCCTGTAGCAGTAGCAGACATGCCAAGTGTTTATCACGCCTTTGTTAGCTAATGTCTCGGGGATGGGCCGCCTTGGGGTCACGCCTCACGAATGTGTGCCGCCGGAGAAAACGACCCATTTCAGCCAAAAGGGGCCGTTTTTCGCAGGGTCCCGCGGCATTGCATTTTCGTGTCGACTTAGCTGTTTTTTCCTTGTAACGTAGATGCTCGGCTTCTTAGCATTCTCGACAGGCGGACGATGTCATTCAGGCCTGCTCACCACCACCACCTCCTCCTCCTCCTCCTCCTCCTCGTCCTGCCCACTCCTCCTCCTCCTCCTCCTCCTCCTCCTCCTCCTCCTCCTCCTCCTCCTCCCCCATCATCCTCGTCATTCTCTTTCTCCTCCCTCCTCCTCCTCCTCCTCCTCCTCCTGCACCTCCTTCAGCAGCCAGGCGAAAGCAGCCGGGCGAAAGCAGCCGGGCGAAAGCAACCGGGCGAAAGCAGCCGGGCGAAAGCAGCCCGGGCGAAATCAGCGTCGGGCGAAACCAGCCCGGGCGAAACCAGCGCCAGGCGAAACCAGCCAGGCGAAACCAGCCTGGCGAAACCAGCGCTGGGCGAAACCAGCGGCTGCCAGGCCCTGTTGGGGGTCTGTCGGGAAGCCTCTTGGAAGCCCCTCTGGGGGCTTTCTACGGCCAACTAGGGGGCGTCTTGGTGAGCTCTTGGGCCTCTTGGGCCTCTTGGGGGCCTCTTGGGGGCCTTTTGGAGGGTTAAGGATCACGTTGGAGGGGTCGGCTTTGCGCGATGCGGCTGTGGCTGGCTTGTTGGGTCTCTGTTGGGACCGTCTTGTTTTTTTGTTGTCGGCCAGTCTTGGGGGGCCTCTTTTGCCGCCTTTGACGAGTCTTGTGAGCTTCTTGGGCTGTCCTGGGAGCTCTGGCGACCAAATTGGTGAGAATGCGCAAATCTATCAAAGAACGCAAGGAATCATACGATTTGAACTTTTTTGGCTGGCCCCCAGAGCCTTCAAGAGGGTCCGAGAGACCCCATAGGTGGGCTCTGATGGGCCTAGGTCCCAGGATCGCTCGAGTCACTCGCTCCAGGGTGGGGTGGGTGGGACCTGGGGCGGATTCAAGCCAAGAAGTCCGAATCCCAAACGTTTCGGGAGGGAGCTCAATCATTGTGGTACAACTTCCAATCCAGGATGTGATTTGGAATACGTCAGTCTGAACTCATCACAATGTCTTTACACGCAATTCGGATTCCTCCTTCCTTCGGATTTTTTGGTATTCCGCCGGAATCAAGTAGGAAGTCCTTGGGGTTCTAGACATTTTTCGGGTTCCTGATGCTAGCAAGACTTCGGATTCCTCTGGGTATGTCTCGGATATCCTTTGAGCTCCTTCCTTCGAGGACATCCTGAGATCTTCTGGATTTCTTCTGACATTCTTCGGAGCCTTTTGGATGTCAGGGCAAGTCGTACCGATATCCTTAGGATATCCGATGGATCCCTGAGGAATTTCTTTGGGACTCCTTGCGAACTATTTCGGGCTCCTTCGGAAGTCGTGTGGAGTTCACTGGACATCCTGAAATCCATCCGAGATCTTTCGGATTCCTTTGGCCATCCTAGGAAATCTTTTGGAGTCTTTGGCGCATCACTAGGATTCTCAGGACTCCTCAGGAAAGCCTTCGACAATCTTTAGGACACCACAGGGGGCTCCTCGGGGGACGCCAGGGGAGCGGATTCGTGCCCACGTGTGGAGCCGTGTGCCAGGGGACGTCCGCACCGACCAGAGCAGAGTCTGATCGAGGACCTCTGTCAGGAGGGAAAAAGCACACAGTCACAATTCATCGTCGATCCCAAGGAAAATATGCGAAAATATGGGAAGTGGGGGGGAAGGCAAAAACCCAGAGAATACAGGAAAATATAGGGAATCCTTTTATTTGTGTGTATTTATTTGTGTGTCTCAGGGCCCCTTCACTCTGTCATGCCATGCCTCAACACAGGAAGCGTTGGTTCGCGAGGCGCAGAACGCTCTCTCGGACGGCGGTGAGGCGCGAGACGCAGTCCCCGTGCTTACGAGATGTGCCACGCGTGATGTTCAGAGTCATCTGGAGTCGCTCTTTGCAGCACAGTTCGAGATACTGTGGGCGCTTTGGCCCCAAGGTCGACACCTACAGGGCGCGCCCGGATATAGAGAGAGAGAGAGAGGTAGAGAAAGAGAGAGAGAGAGATAGAGATAGGGACTGTGTAGAAAGGATGAGGAGGAGGAGGGGGAGGAGTACGAAGAGGAGGAGGAGGAGGAGGAGGAGGAGGATGAGGACGGGCACGAAGGATGATGACCATTAGTACGACGACGCTGATCATGACGACGACAGCCACGACGATGTCGATGATGTGGTAGATGATGCCTTTGACGATGACGATGATGATCATGCTGATGATGATGATACTAATGATGATGAGGATGATGGTGATGATCACAGTGATGATGACGATGACGACGACGATGATGACGATGGTGGTGATGCTGATCATGACGATGATGATGCTGATGATGATGGTGATGATGGTGGTGGTGGTAATGAAGATTACGATGATGATGTGGACGAGGAGGCCGATGATGATGGCGATGTTGGTTATGATGACGAGGGTATGTCGCCGTGGTGGCGCTTTCTCGCAGCATTCTCGACAGGTTCAGCCCCGAGCCGCGGCGCTGCCCAGCGGAGAGCCGGCCTCCGCGTCGCAGCACCCCCGCGCTTCCCGCGCCAGGGCGCTGGGCGGAGGCTCTCTTCGTCGTCGTCGTCGTCGCCGTCGTCGTCGTCGTCGTCGTCGTCGTCGTCGTCGTCGTCGTCGTCGTCGCCGTCGTCGTGGTCGTCGTCGTCGTCGTCGTCGACCTCTCCGTCCTCCGCTGCTGCATCCCTTCTCCTTTGAAATATCTCCTCCCCGACGCACCCCCAGACGTGCTGGTAGGGCGCGCGGGGCGTTTCGCCCGAGACTCCGTGAATCACGTATGATCCAGAAGCCAGGAGCATGCAACAGTTGCGCGGATGGAGGGCAGCTGTTTTTGAAATGGGGCTCTCGCCTTGGCTCCGAGCGCATTCGTTTTCAATGTTTGCAGCAATTTCAGAGGTGGATGGTGGCAGTTTTCAAACTGAGGCTCAAGCCTTAGCGCGTTGCACATTTGTTTCAGACGCCTGCAGCAGCCATAAGGATAGAGGTCGGTTCCTTCTCAAAATGGAGCTCTCGCCGTATCGCCTCGCACATCCGTTTGAACATTTCGTAGCAACTGATCGGACGGATTGAGGTTCTTTTCAAAATGAAGCTCTCGCTTCAGCGCCGCGCATATCCGTTGTTGAACATGCAACAGTCAAACGGGTGGAGGGCGGCTCCGCTTTCAAAATGAGGCTCCAGCCGCAGATCAGCGAACATTTGTTTCAAAGTCTTGTCACAACGATAGCCACTGCGTCCGCGCCGTACGCATTCGTCCTGAACATCTGCAGCAGCAACACGGACGGAGAGAGGTTATTTTCAAGAGCAGTTTCTTGCCGTAGCGCCGCGCGCATCCGCTGTAAAGCATGCGACAGTCAAACGGATGCATTGTGGCTCCGTTGTCAAAATTAGGCTCCAGCAGTAGATCCGTGAACATTCGTTTCAAAGGTTTGTCACAGCGATAGCTGTTGCGTTAGCGCCGTGCACATTTGTCCTAAGCATCTTCAGCAACTACACGGATGGATGACGTTTCCTTTTCAACATGTGGTTCTCGCTTGGGACTCCCGTCAATTCAACGACCCGAGGGCTGAACATATGGAACTCTTGCGCGGGTGTAGGGCGGTTACTTTTTCCAGGTGGGGCTCCCGTCGTGGATTTCCACAACTAGCCATCATAAGTAAGTCTGAGCGTGTTCATTAGTTGCAGGGGTGTTCCTTTTCAACACGAGGGTATTATTGGAAACACTGTTACATTTAATTGTCTTAGCATGTTGTATTCCTGATAACTCGCTGGAAGGATGCAAGGTACTTCCTTTCAAAGGGGGCTTTCGCATGAATGTTAGGCACATTGTATGCTCATCTTCAAGGTGGTCTCTCTGTGGTGAAGATGAGGGTGTTTAGAGACTTACGAGGAGGGGACTTGGGACTGGTGGGTGTATTTCAGCATCGTCAGTGCTCCCTGACTTTATTCTGGTCCTCCTCCTTGACCTCCTCGCTGTTCCATTTCTTACTCCAGGTCCGCCTCCCCCTCGCCCTCCCCCCTCTCCCCGTTCTCGCCG
>CAUYUJ010018226.1:167500-195000 GCA_963575745.1 Prorocentrum cordatum
ACCCGCCCGACCCTGAGATTCGCCGTTGCCGAAAGGTTGCAACATTGCCATTCAACGCGATCGGATCCCCGGACCCCATCTTGCTGCGTCACTTTCCGGGCCGGATCGATCTGTCAGGGTTCTGGGGCCCGAAATGGCGCGAAACGCCTGGCACGAAAGAGTTGAGTCGCTAGGATCTCAGGATTGTTCAATGAACGAGATATAGTAGACAAGAGTATTTCTAGGCCTCCTAGATGGGGTCCGAGTAGATGGGGTCGAAGGATCGCGCCGCATCGCCGATGCATCGCCCACGTCGCCAGTGCATGCCAATGCGTCGGCGATGCACCGCCGATGCATCGCCGATGCGGCGCGACCCTCCGACCCTATCTACTCTGACCCCACCTAGGAGGCCTCTAGTGATCTGTGGTGCGCGGCTTGGCGCCCCCTGCGTGCGATGGGACAGGTGGCCGCCCGCGCGCTGGGGCGGGGCCCCCCGCGCGGCCCCCAGAGGCCGCGCACCAGGGGTCCCTCCGGCGAGGGGCCACTCTCGCGTACAGCCGCGTCGCCGGGGATCCGCGGTCGCCGTCTCCTCCTGGTCTCGGGCGGGTGGTAATGCGGGGGGACCGAGATGGGCCCTGAGGTCCTGGCGAGTACAGTTCTTTGGCGTTTTCGCGCAAGGTCAGGCCCCGGGGCCCTCACAGGTCGCTCAGGCCAGAAAAGGGAAGCAGACAGATGGAGTCTGGGGGTCTGGTCGTAATTTTTGGCGATGTTGCCATTTTTTGGCAACGCCGGATCTCAGGGAATCCTGCAGGGAGGCTTGTCCGAGGGGCGTTGTCGGGTGGGGTTGTCTGGATCCCCGCTGGTGTGTCCCGGGGGCCCTTCCGGAGCAGGTCTTCTCGTCGCCATTCGTCGACGTGGGC
This sequence comes from Prorocentrum cordatum, assembly GCA_963575745.1. Lineage (NCBI taxonomy): Eukaryota > Dinophyceae > Prorocentrales > Prorocentraceae > Prorocentrum > Prorocentrum cordatum. The sequence continues at coordinate 168,400 of CAUYUJ010018226.1, forward strand.
TGTCCGGGTCGTGCAGTGGCTTGTCCGGGGATTCTTTGTGCGGTTCGCTGTCCCTTGAACACGCAGGAAGGCCCCTCTCTTCTGGCCGAACGCGGTCCTCCGCGTTTTCCTCCGCCGGAGGTCCCCGGCCGCTTCTGCTGCGGCGCGTCCTCCTCGCTCTGCTCGGGCGCCGCCCGCCCCGCGGCCGTGCGTGCGGGCCCCCCCCGGGGGGCGGCCCCGCGCGTCGCGCGCGGAGGCCGGGCCCCCGCGAGTGGCCCGCGGGGGCCCCGGGCCGGTGCGGCGACCGCACCGCGTGGTGAGTCGGTGGGGATCCGAGGCGCCCGCGCAGCTGCCCGGGTCGCCGTCGACCGCCGTCGTGGGAAGCGCTTCGGCACGAGTGGTGTCTTTGTCGCGCGAGTGCGAACGGCCATTCCGGCCCAATGTGTGTTAAACCCTTTCAGCCCAACCAGTGAATCATCATATCGCCTGCGTCGTATCGAAGGGCCTCGATGGACAAGCACACGTTGGGGCTATAACACATTCTGAGGATCATCTGTAATCATGTGTGAACATAAGCTTTCGGAGGTCCGCGCGGATTCCTCGTATCGGCGCTGGAGCCCCGTGGCGGTGCGCTCCGCGCGCCAGGTAGGGCCGCCCTCGATTCGAGCCGGCTCGAGCCGGTTCGGCGAGTCGAATCGCCGCGTTTGCCGACCCGACTCGATCATGATGTAGATTTGGGCTCCGAGCGATTCGACTCCGGCCTTGTGCAAGGTGGGCGACGCGCCGGCGCGATTTCCGATTTTGCTCGGCATTGGCAGCGGGAGGAGAAGGAGGAGGATGAGGATGAGGAGGAGGATGAGGAGGAGGAAGAGCAGAAGGAGGAGGAGGAAGAGGAGGAGGCGGAGGCGGAGGCGGAGGCGGAGGAGGAGGAAGAGGAGGAGGAGGAGGGGCAGCGCCGATTCATGTAATCAGCGCGGACCTTCGACAATTTGTGCTTCTGTGGCTGTTGTCTCCGCGATTCTGGGGCTCGGGTTGCTCTCCGACTCTCCGAGGATGTCTCGGGAGGCTGGGGCCTCGAGGCTTCCTAAGCCCTGCGGTGACGGGCTGTGCACACACACACACGCACAGGTCATACGCCAAAGGCGCGTGGACGCGGACAGTTTTGTACAACGCTGTGTTTCACATGCGCTGATCATGCACAAGGTCGAAACTCAGATTGGCACGAAATTCTTCCCTCCGCACAGTGGTCGTCCGCTCGTTGCGCGGCTGCCCGCAGCGCCTGATCTACTGCTGCGTAGCCAGCACTATCGTGTTCGAACTGCGGAGACCTGGTCTGTCACCGCATTGTTCTGGGCCCCGCGAGTGACAACTCAATGGGGTTGGAGCCCACGAGAGGTAGCAGAAGGCCATAAGTTTAATTCAGTGAGCGAGGGCGAGTGAGCGAGCGTTCCTCCGTTGAACTCAGTTGGCGATGGCGAGCAAGCGAGCGAGCATTCCTCTTCCTCCGAAAAACTCCTCTTTCCTACCATCCCCTCCCATCCCCTCCCCTCCCCTCCCTCCCTCCCTCCCCTCCCATCCCCTCCCGTCGCTTCCCCTCTCCTCCCCTCCCTTCCCCTCCCCTCCCCTCCTCTCCCCTCTCCTCTCCTCCCTCTCTCCTCCCCTTCCACTCCCTCTCCTCTCCCCTCCCCTCCCTCTGTCCTCCCCCGCGCAGGCCCACATGGGCCCCGCCCCGGCGGTACTGCGCGCTCGCCTCGCCTCGCCTCGCCCAGTTAGCTCACCTCTTCTCCGCGTGCGCGCAGGCGCGGCGCCCGCGGCGGCGCTCCACGGCGCCAGCGCGGCCAAGACGCTGCCAGGGCGCTGCGGGGGTCTTCGGCATCGTTGTCGCCGTCGCCCGGGAGGAGGGAGGAAGGAAGGAGGAGGGAGGGAGGGAGGGAGGGAGGGAGAGAGGGAGGGAGGGAGGGAGGGAGGAGGATGAGCAGGAGCAGGAGCAGGAGCAGGAGCAGGAGCAGGAGCAGGGGGAGGAAGAGGAGGAGGAGGAGGACAAGCTAGGTGCGCTCGCGTCATATCTGACGTCCTATCCCTCCCTCCCATCCCTTACCATGGCGCTGATTTTCTCTATCCGCGGACGCGTGTCGTAGCGGACCTGTGGCTCCGCGCGCGCGTGCGTAGTGGGTGGTGGTGCGCGTGCGTGCGTGCGTGCGTGTGTGCGTGGTTGTCGTGGTGGTGGTGGTGGTGGTGGTGGTGGTGGTGGTGGTGGTGGTGGTGGTGGTGGTGGTGGTGGTGGTGTGGTGGTGGTGGTGGTGGTGGTGGTGGTGGTGGTGGTGCGGCGCGGTGGTGGCGGGCGGATGGGCGCGCGAGAAAGAGGCCCGCGCTGGGGCGAGAACGCCATCCTGAACGACGGAGGCCAAACACCGATCCGAAAATGAGGCCCACGCTGCAGCGGGAGCACGATTCGGAACGATTCGGGAGCAGAAATGAGGCCGGCGCCTCTGCGAGAGCAGCATTTTGAAAAAAACGCAGGCGAATACCCAACTCCCAGGAATCCTGTGTGTAAAAAACAGTACGCGGGGGGGGTCTAATACTTTCAGGCCGCCATCGGGGGAAGAGGGAGAGTAGTATTCATATTGAGTAATTGTGGAAGAGGAGGAGGAGGTGGAGGAGGAGGAGGAGGAGTAGGAGGAGGAGGACGTCACTGAAGTCGTCGCCACGACGCGTGTGACGGGTGTGCCAAAGTGGGTGCTGCTACGCCATACGGGCGCTGCCACTGGGGCCTTCAGTGGAGTTCCCTATGGGGCCACGAAACGTGTGCGAGGTGCGCTGGAATTCTGAGTGGAACCACATGCCGGCGCTGTTGGTGGAGCCCCCTACGGTGCCACTAAGCGTGTGAAGGGTTGCGCTGAAAGGGTGGGTGGAACCGCATGCGGGCGCTGCCATTGAGGCCTTAGGTGGAGCTCCCCTTGGGTGCCTTCGGTGGTGCCCCCTATGGCGCCCCGGAACGTGTGAGAGGTGCGCCGACATTGGGGGTGGAACAGCATGCGGCCGCTGCCATTGGGGCCTTCGGTGGGGCTCCGAATAGGACCAAGAAGCGTGTCAGGGGTGCACCCACATGGGAGGTGGAGCAGCATGCGAGCGCTGCTGTTGAGGCCTTTGGTTGTGCTCCCTTCGGGGCATGGAACGTGTGAGGGGTGCGCTGACATGGGGGCTGGAACCGCATGCGGGCGCTGCTGTTGGGAACTTCGGTGGTGCTCCCTGTGGGGCTCTGAAACGACTGAGGGGTGCGCCAGACTGTGGTGTGGAGCCGCATGCGGGCGCTGCCACTTGGGCCTGCGGTGGAGCTCCCTATTGGGCCACGAAACGTTCGACGGACGGGTGCGCCAGAATGTGGTGTGGAACCGCATGCGGGCGCTGCCACTGGAGCTTTCGGTGGAGCTCCCCATAGGGCCACGAAACGTGTGAAGGGTGTGCCAGAATGGACTCGCGGAGGGCAGAGGCAATGGTGGGAGGAGGGAGGAGGGGGAGGAGGAGGAGTGAGGAACGCGGGGCGCTGTCTCTTCAAAACGAGGACCAACACCACAGGATAGTTTACAAGGGAAAAACAAGATTATTGATCACCGATGTTGGCTTCTTCGGCCAGCATCCTCTCTGAAGCCTCTTGGGCATCGGGGGCTCATACATATCAAGCGGGGACATGCAATCAAACACGTTGAGAGGACACTCTAAAGTTGAGACAACCTTTATTCGGCGCCGCTCAAGCATACTTATGCTGTGTGTGCGTCGGTCCTTCAAGGGCGACGCGCACGCTCAGAACTCTTCTAGTATAAGCTCGGTGGCAGGCGCTTTCTGGCCACACCGCAGGGGAAACGAGGTGCTATGATTTTTTTTTGCTGCATGTTCGTGTCGGACGTGCGCCTCCAACGGCAAGCGCATAATATCTGTATATCCTTCAGCGTCCCATGCATGTGGTGTGCAGCATTGTTCAGTCACCAGTGCGTTTGTGAATCCGTTACGGGATTGTGTCTGAGTATCATGCCTTGACTCCTGTGTGCTGGCGCATGTCCCAGCGACTTTTGCTTAATCAATCACGCCGATACCGTTTACAGCACACAGTGATTTGGAGTACACATGAGCTTCGCAGAACAACGGGTTCGACATTGTCAACCATCGCGCGAACGCTGTCCGCGTATTGTCGCGAGTAAGCGCCCTCATTTCCAGTGCAGAGTGCCGCGCTGGCGGCCTGCCTAAGCTGCGGCGTAAGGTCGCCATGCCATCTCGCGTAAGGCTCATCTCTAGTCGTCGCAAGTGTGTCGAAGTACGCAGGTGTGTCGAGTAATCATGCCTTACATCCTGTGCGGTGAAGAATCCCCCAGCCACCTTTGTCGAACAATCACGCTGATATCGGTTTGAAAACACTTGGATCATAGTTTATTATTATGGACAATGATGCTGAACATAACCAGAAAGGCCCTACAGACGGTGTCGCCGACCCTGAATCTGGATCAGCCGGTCCCCCGAGCTGCTCCTGCCGCCGTCGTCCACCTGCGGAGGCGGCTGCGGGTGCGCCGTCGTCGTCAACGACGTCATCGTCCGTCGTCCGTTGTCGTCGTCGTCGTCGTCGTCGTCGTCGTCGTCGCCGTCGCCGTCGTCCGTCGTCCGTCGTCCGTCGTCCGTAGTCCGTCGTCCATTGTCGGCGTCGTCGTCGTCGTCGTCGGCGTCGTTGTCGTCGTCGTCGTCGTCGTCGTGGTCGTCGTCCGTCGTGGTCGCCGTCGTCTTCCGTCGTCTTTGTAGGCGTCGTGGTCGTCGTTGTCGTCCGTCGTTGTCCGCCGTCCGGCGTCCGTCGTCAGTGGTCCGTCGGCCGTCGCCGGTGGGCGTTGTCGTCGTCGTCGTCGCCGTCGCCGAGGCCGTCGTCCGTCGTCTGTCGTCTGTCGTCGTCGTCGTCGTCGTCGTTCTGGTCGTGGTCGTCGTCGTCGTCGTCTGGTCGTCATCGTCGTTGTCGTCGGTTTCATTTTCGGCGTCGATCTCCACGTTGGCGTCGGCGTTGGCGTCGTCGTCGTCGATGTCGGTCGGCGTCGTCGTCGGCGTCGTCATCAGCGTGAGCGTCGTCGTCGCCACCCCGGCCGACGAGACTGGGCGGAGGGGACAGGCCGCCCGCCCCGGAGTGCCTGCTTGCGGCGCTGGCCTACGTGCTGCCCCTCACCGGCGGGACCGTCGTCGGCCGTCGGTCGTCGGTTGTTGGTCGTCGTCGTCGTTGTCGTCCGTCGTCGTCTCGGCTGTGTCGTCGTCGTCGTCGTCGTCGGCCTTCGTCGGACTTCGTTCGTCGGCCGTCGTGCGTTGCGTCCGTGGTTCGTCGTCCGTCGTCGTCGTCGTCGTCGTCGTCGTCGTCGTCGTCGTCGTCGTCGTCGTCGGCTTTCGTCGGATTCGTCGACTGTTGTGCGTCGTCTGTCGTCCGTCTTCCGTCGTCCGTCGTGCGTCGTCCGTCGTCCGTCCGTCCGTCGTCCGTCCGTCCGTCCGTCCGTCCGTACCGTCCGTCCGTCCGTCCGTCCGTCGTTGTCGTTGTTTCGAATGTTTTTGAGCGGATGATGATGATGATGATGATGATGATGATGATGATGATGATGATGATGATGATGATGATGATGATGATGATGATGATGAAGGTGGAGGAGGAAGTGGCGGATGGAGGGGGCTGGGGTTTCTGGGGTCTGTTGCAGTTTTCTGATGATGCCTTCTGTGTTGATTTGAGCTCAAGCGGGCGCGAGCACGGGGGCGCAAGCGTCCAATAGCTGTAATCGAGCATGACAGATGCCTTTCCATTTACTGCCCGAGACGCTCCCCCGACCAGAGCGAGGAGACCGCCGCGATCGTGGATATCTGACAGAAAAATCTAGCTCATACACCAGATAGGCGTAACGAGGGCGCAGGGGACGACGCTAGAGGAGCGACGCCTGCACCGAGCTTTGCGAGACTCCGTTCGGGCAGACCGTTCCCAATGGCTAGAAAGCCAGCCCGGCAGGGCCGAATAGCCGATATGAAGGGTGTTCTGGTTGACTCCGACCAACGCGCCGACACAATGGCAGAATATCTTTGTAGAGTCCAGTGGGCGGTGCGGCAGACAAGCGCAGCGCCCCACGGGGACTCCGTGGGCGACGAGCTAGCTGTGCCATGCGGCCCTACACCGACGACGAAATCGCCACGTCCGCTGATCCGATGAAGTGAGGCAGAGCGTGTCGAAACGACGGCATCCCACCTGAGTTTTGGAAGACACTCTGCCAGTCTTGGACGCCCGAGTGCAGGTGGGCCGTCGATCTGTGCAACCATTGCTGGACCGATGCAGCATTTCCAGCAGAGTGGCACGAGGTGCTGGTTGCAGTCCTTGACGGCTTTTGGCTACCAGATTTTTGCTTCAATCCTGTTGGCAGGCTCAGAGCGGGTGGGGCCGATGGCCGCATTTGGCGCACCCAATGTGATTTCAACTGCAGGCACGAGGCCGCGGACACCATCTTCCTGGTCTGGAGGATTCTTGAACGAGTTTGGGCCGAAAGGGCGGGCAGATCATCTTGCTGACGCTCTATTGGGCGAAAGCATTCGACCGCGTCTCCCCAGAGTCTCCTGACATCAGCTCTGTTCAGGTTTGGCGTGGCGATGAAGTTTGTGGACGTGGTACGGGCGCCTCGCCAGGAGCTCACATTCTGCGTCGGGGACGCGGGCTCGACTTCGGCGCCGAGGGCACAACATTTTGGCAACATTCCAGGGTGCTCTCTGTCGTTCTTCTTGTTCGCGATCTGGACGACAGTAATACTTCAAAACGCGAAGGATCAGGCTGTACCAGAGCTGGACTTCTCCCAAGCAGTGCCATACTTGGGTTTACGCCGGCGACGCGCTGCTCGCGTCTGGCCACTCTGGTCCAGCGACGGCATACATGCGCAGCGCTATAAGGCTGGATCGTTTTGCGGGCGGCAGCTCAGTTGGCACGAGCTGGAAGTTCTGACCGTTGGATGCAATTCGCAAATTTCGAGGACAGACGGTTCTTGGGTGCCGGGGTGAGAAAGAGAGAGAGAAAGAGAGAGAGAGATAGAGATGGAAATAAAGAGAAAGAGAGAGAGAGAGAGAGAGAAAGAGAGAGAGAGAGAGGGAGAGAGAAAAAACATATCTATATATATATAGAGAGAGAGAGAGAGAGAGAAACAAAAAGTGAGAGAGGGATATATGTCATGCTATATCTAGGCAGCATGATTTCGAACGGTGGAAATTTGCCCTGAGCTCTCACGCCGATTTGGTGCCTCCTGGGCGGAGTTTGACAAGGTGAGGCGAATGTGGGCCATTTCGAGTTGACGCAGTCAAGGAAACTGGAGATCTTCAGCGTATGCAATTTCAACAAATTGTTGAAGCGTACGGTATTCTTGGATTAGGTGTGAACGAACAAGCTTGGCAACTTCCATGTGAGATTCTTGCGGCAAGTGCTCCGCATTCCGTATGCATTAACCACGTGGCAAATTCATATGTGTTGCAGCAACAGGCGCCGCTCCGCTGAGCAATATCCTGAATTGCCACTTTTTGCGACCGTCGCATATCGCACGGGAGCCAACTGATGACCCAGTCAGGGTAATTGTCTTGCACGTTACTTCGTGCAAACTAACAGCGCAGAGCTTCAAAAACAAGCCGTGGACCGAACCTGTTTTTGCCCACGTTGTCGGGGTCGCGGGGGATGAGGAGTCCCGGGAGGGGCTCTGGCAAGACAAGGTAATTCCTGCCGCAGCCTGGGGCGCCATGTGGGGCCACGGACGGCATTTGTCCATGTGTGCTTTGAATTTAGATTTCTCTCTCTACTCGATTCGTTCCGTTCGTTCGGTGTTTTCTGGATGTATCCGGGAGGTGGTGATGATGGTTCGGGGGAAATGGAGGAGGAAAAGGAGGAGAATAATAACGAGCAGGAGGAGGAAAAGGAGGAGGAGGAGGACGGGGAGGAGGAAAAGGAGGAGGAGGAACAGGAGGAGGAAAAGGAGGAGGATGATGATAATGAGGAGGAGGAGGAGGAGGAGGAGGAGGAAACATAAGTAAACGAGAACGGAGGATGGAGGAGGGCGGGGAGGAGGAGAAGGAGGAGGAAGAGGATGATGATGAGGAGGCGGAGGTGGAGGAGGTGGAGGAGGACGAGGAGGGCGGGAGGGAGGAGAAGGAAAAGGAGGGAGGGGAAGAGGAGGAGGAGCAGGAGGAGGTGGAGGAGGAGGAGGAGGAGGAAGACGGGTCTTGGTGCGTGGGCTCGGATGTCCCTGTCGTTTGGTTCATCCGTTGTGGCCAGTCTGGGACGTTTAAGGCGCTGGCTTTTGGGAGGAAGTGCATTGAAAACCGTAGATCGAAAGAAAGGCGGCAGCTTATCAATGGTAAGCCCCCGCAATCCACATGTCTCCTGCACGGCACCCTTCCATCCATGCGCGTGCCATGAGTAGGTGCAGGAATGTTGCTATGGGGTTATCCTTCAGTTCCCTTGAGCTGGGCTCGTGCCCAAGTGATGTGTTGTGCACTATATGACTCATCTCTGGAGGTCCCTAATAGTCCCCATAGAAGTAGGAGGAGGAGGAAGAGGAGGAAGAGGAGGTGGCGGATGAGGAGGAGGCAGAAGAGAGGCTAGCTGGGTGTTCTCGCTCCACACCTGTCATCCTTCCCATCTGTCCATCATCCATCCCTGTTCCCTGGGCAGATTTTCTTTGAACCGCCAGGTCGGATGTCACATAGGACCCTCGTCCTCGAATTTCTCGTGTTCAGACCGGATCTCGCCGTGGCGGCGAGCCCCCATTCCGAAGGCCGAGAGGAGGATGAAGATAAGGATGAGGATGCGGATGAGGATGATGATGAGGAGGAGAAGAGGAGGAAGAGCAGGAGGAGGAGGAATCTGAATAACAAGACTACGGTACTGATGATACTCATAGTAAAAGTATTAATAAGAATTTGATCATACTACGAATACTAAAAATACTAAAACCATGCGAGTGCTGAGACTAATACTAATAATAATGTTATTCTGAAGAAACGTACGCATACTACATATACTAATCATATTATAAAGCAGACGATTCAGAAGAACACGAACCATACTTAGAATAATACGAATATGAAAATGAAAAAACACGACGACGCATTCTAAGAATACGAATAATATTATAATAAGGAAACTAGTACACATAAGGCTAGGAACGCTAATACGAATACGACTAATGTGGAGACTAAGCAGACGAACTTTACTAGTAATATCAAGCATCTGATGAACAAGGATAAGCATACTCATCAAAAGGGGTACGAATACGAGGACTTATTGTAAGACGAAGACGAATCGTAGTACTGTTAAGAGGACGAAAAAAGACTACGAACCAAATCATAATAATACGAACGATATCATTACTGCTACTCAGAATACATTGTAGGAAGACCGTCAATGGTAATAGTAATGCTAACAATGACAATACAAAAGAATAGTGCGAACACTACTTCAAATACTTACGGTAAGAAGAACACGGGTACAACTAATACGACGATGATTAATAAGAATATGAGTCATTTCACTCCATACTAATAAGACTGTTGCTGTCAATGCTACTACTGATGATACAAACAAGAATGATCATATCAAGGCGATGACACATACTACTAACATTGATAATACGAATAGTAATAAGGCAAGTAATACGACCAGTACGAACATTAAGCGTACATTCAGTAATATCACTGCTTTTAGTTTTATTATTCGTACAAGTAGTATTACCATTGATACTGCTACTAATATTAACACGACTACTGTACTAATAGTCATAGTCTTAGTCGTGCTCATTAAAATTGTATTTCCCCTACGAGTGAAAACCTCGAAACTACCAATCATTTTGCGACTGATAATGACAATACTAGCAATTACATTGACATATTAAAAACGAAGTCGATCATAATATTTAGAATATGGATAGTAACACCACCTAGCATAATCACAAGATGGATAACCATAATCATAGTAAACCTAAGAAAGCGAATCATAGCAACAACACTATACATAAGGAAACTGATAAGACAAAGGGGGTAGGAAGAGGAGTAGGAGGAGGAGGAGGAGGAGGAGGAAACGGAGGAGGAGGAACAGGTGGAGGAAGAGGCCGAGGATGACGAGGATGATGATGCTGATGATGATGATGATGATGATGGTGGTGGTGGTGATGGTGATGAGGATGAGGATGATAATGATGATGATGATGATGATGATGATGATGATGATGATGATGATGATGATGATGATGATGATGATGATGATGATGATGATGATGATGATGATGATGATGATGATGATGATGATGGTGGTGGTGGTGGTGGTGATGATGATGAGGATGAGGATGAGGATGAGGAGAGGAGGAGGAGGAGGAGGAGGGGGGAGGAGGAGGAGGAGGAGGAGGAGGAGGAGGAGGAGGAGGAGGAGGAGGAGGAGGAGGAGGAGGAGGAGGAGTGGGAGGAGGAGGTGGATGGGTAAGAGCAGGAGGAGGGAGGACGAAACCGAGGGTCGACGACGAAACGCCGACGCCCTCCGAGGCGGCTTGTGCTGCGCGCGCCCGCTGCTCGCCGCCTCCCCGCGCCTGGCCACGCTGCGCGCGCCCCGGCCCCCCCCCCGGGGTGGCTGCCCGTCCGCGGCCCTCGTCGCTGTCCCTGGAGGGACCTCCCTCCTCGTCCCTCCTCGTTTCTCTTCGTCTCGTCCCTCCTTGTCCCTCTCCGTCCTTCCTCGTTCCTCCTCCCCCTTTTCCTTTTCCTCCTCTCCTCCTTTGCCTCCTCCTATCCGTCGCTCCTTTTCCTCTTCCCCTCCTCCTCTTTCGCCTTGTCCTCGTCACTTCTCCTCCTCCGCGTCCCTCCTTCTCTTCCGCGTCCCCCCTCCTCGTCTCGCCTCCTTCTCCTCCTGCTCTTCTCTTCTCCGTCCTCCTACTCCTCCTCCTCGTCCTCCTCCTCGCTTCCCTCGTCGCATTGGAGGCAGTACGCTGTGCTTGGACAAAGCCAGGCGGGTTTTTGGGAAGCTCTCCAGCAGTCCTCTGCTTCGCTCAATAGTTGCCCTGTTGTGCACCAGGCCTCCGGCTCTACCAACGGGGTTCAGGTGCCCCTCTGCCATATTATTTCAAGTATCCTCATCCTCGTCCATCCTCCTCGTCCCTCCTCCTCGTCCCCTCTCCCCTCCTCCTCCTTCTCCTCCTGCTCCTTCTCCTCCTCCTCCTCCCTTTGCCTCCTCTTCTTCCTCCACCTGACGCTGATTCTGCTGGCATTGGAATCCGAAAGGATGCAGCCATCCCCCTCCCCCCCAGCGGCGATACCCTGAAGGGGGGCTGGTCAACTCATTCTTCTGTAAGAGTGAGAAATAGAAGTATAGTCCTCTTTCTCGGTCCCCGTCAAGGGTCGAGGTTTTTGGATGTCATCCGCTTCTTTGGGGCCTCCATGGGGCTTCTTTCGGCCGCGGCTAGGTTCCCCGTGTAATTTCGGGCGTAACTCACCGTATGGACTTCGGGGAATCCTGGGTCCTCGTCCTTATCCCTCCTCCCGCTCCTCTTCCTCCTCCTCCTTCTCCTCTTCCCTCCTCCTGCTGCTGATGTTCCTCCTCCTCCTCCTTCTCCTCCTACTCGGACGGTCGGTAACCTCTTTCTTGGCTGTGTGCTGGGGATGATCACCATTGCAGTTTCGGCTCAAATTAGCACTCGCCGCGCCCACTATTCGCCTTGCTTCACATACCTTTCGCCTTGCATCATTCCGTACTGAAGCACACTCTCACCCATCACCGCTTTATATGTCTAGTTGATAGCGGAGCTTCGGCAGCCTCTCGCTCGCGCGGCCTTCATTCTACAAGGAGATGCACAGCGTCGTTGCTCTACAACGATCTGCCCAGCGTCTGTCCGCTCTACATCCGCCTTCGTGCTGCTCCACCGTTCCTTCGTGCCTGGGAAGCCGCGCGCGTACTTCTCCGAGACCATCAATTCCTCGGATCGCGGCCCCGCGCGGCCTCTCTCGACGCTTTCTCCCGATGTTTGAGCAGCTCGCGGACCCAACGCAACCATTGCCCCAGCATGTGGGTGTAGTTTCCGACGTCAGACAGTTGATGGACACAATTTTCACGTCTACGGTGTTATCGAATGGTCCCGAGCTGCCTGTGACTATGATGCAGGAGCCCCAGAGAGAAAGAGGCAACGGACACGACGCCTCCATTTTATCCGCCTGTGGGTGTAGCCGGCGCATGCTGCGACTTGTCGTGAACACACCCAGAGGAAGAGCGCCAACAACACTCAGCACCGACACTGGTGGCAACGCCAAGCCCGGCCTTGACCAGCGCGACGACATCACGGGCACAAGCGACAGCACGAACGAACACCGAGGACACCAAAGCGCGAACTCCCCGCGGCGTCGTCGAAGACGGCTCTAACCTAGAACCGTGGGAGGAATTCGTTCGCAGAGCTACCCGCGCAGGTGCAGATCTAGCGACATGTTTCAAAGTGGGCGATTGGACGACTCTCTACCGCAAGCGCAAATGGCGACGTGCAGGGCGAGTCGCAGCACAATCCCACCGCAGAGGGGCCAGACTTGCTGCAGCGTGGGAGCCCGTTTTCCACGACGCCCGCCAGTGGGCCCGCCTGCTGGTGGACACGCGCGTATCGTCGTCGTCTCGTACGTGACGAAAACATATGGTTACGCCCGAATTGTTGCGCGTAACCGAAACGCGAAACATATGGTCACGATCGACTCTATCACGTACTAGATCTATCAGAATGCAATGCACACCTCCGTAACCAAAATCTTTCTGGGAAGATCTTCGCGTGACCAAATCGTAACCATATTTGTCGTCTCCGTAACCAATTCAAAACTTAAAAAACAGCAATCGTAATCACATCCTAACCAACTGGTAACCACATCGAACCGAACATGTTCGACATTCCCGATTGGGCTCCAGAGGAGGGCGCTGGACCAAGGCGGCGAGGATGACAACGAAGACGAGCACGCGGAGAGGTGCATAAAGAAGGAGGGGGCGGGGGCAGAGACAGGACTTGGGGAAAAAGGGGACGCCGTGAAAGACGACGAGGACAAGCGAGCGACGAGGAGGGAAGACTGATGATGACGAGGAGGAGACAGCGGTATCAGGTGGAACAGGACAAGGAGGAGGATAATGATTCGGGGAGGGACGGGAAATGACAGGCAAGCGCGATGAACATTGAATAACGAGGGATGAGGAGGAGGGAAAGAGAGAAACGGAAAAGCAAGGAGAGGATGAAACGGACAAGTCGGAGGAAGCATGGGCGGAAGCGCGGCGAGAGCACGAGAGCCGCATTTGATGATTGACCGACTGATGACTTGGTGCCAGGCTTCAAGGTTACAGCCAGGAGGGTTGGAGAGAGGCTTTTGAAGGAGGCCCGAATGGACAAGGGCGAGGATGAGGCTTGCAGGCAACAGTATAGGAATGGCAACGTCAGAGAAGGCTTGCGGGGGAAGAGGGAGCCTGAAGAGGGAGACTTTGAACCAGGAGTAGGTGCGGGGAGACATGGTTGGAATTCGGAGGTGCTTTGGATGACAGCGAACGTGATGAGCAGGGTGAGCTGTAGGAGTCGAAGTGCGCGGGGGCCCGCGCGGACGAGGCAGGAATCTACGATGGAGGGTGATGTTTGCAGGGTGCCGTCCTCCATCCTCCCTCGCCTTGTCCATGCTCCCGCTTCCCACCGCCCCCTATCCGTTCTCTCCCCTACCTTCCTGCTCATTCGTCGCCCTTCCTTTCCTCCCCATCTTAACACGTTTCCTTCCTCCATTCATCCCGCTCGCTCCTCCTTGCGCAGGTCCTCCCCTCATGCGAAGTCGCCCCATACTCCAGTCATCTCTCCTCCCCCCTTCGCCTCGGCACCCCGTCCTCACCGTTTCAATCCACTGTGTGCCCTGTGATCTTGTCAAAAATGTTGTGTATATGTGGTGTTGCTACTTCTCCGCCTTGTCCCCGTTGCGCGTCCCATCTTCTGCGTCCTTTCGGATGCCACACCTTTCCCATCCTCCTCCTCCCCCTGTCTTATTCCGTGCTCGCGGAGTCGAAGAGGAGTTTCCCCGACGCTCCGAATCGGGTTAATCATCGTGCTCTTCTGTATGATGAGATGTTCCCCCGCCGCCCCCTTTCGAGCCTCCTCCTTTTCATCCCCCTTCTTTTTCCTCCGCATCCTTTTTGTGTACTCCCCCACCCCACCCCCATTCCAACTCCTCCTCCTCCTTCTCCTTCTCCTTCGCCTCGTCCTCCCCTGTCTCTTCGGCGATCCCCGTCCCCTCCCCAGTCTTCGTCCTTCTGCTCCACCCGTCCCCTCGTCTACCTCATCTTTTTCTTTTGCTTTTATTCCTCCGCGTCGTACTCTTCGTTCTAGTATTCCCCCGCTGCCACCCTTTATGGCATGCGTGCGCGAAAAACAAAAGATACGTATGAGTCCGACTTTTTCCCGGTCTTATGTTACGACAGACTGTTAATCTGCACGTGCGTCCCATGAGTGGTTCCCGACGTACAAAGAGTTATCGCTGTAGCCCAACCGTCCCCAGACGCAAGAGTCGTCCTCGCGCTGCGAGACAGGAATTACCATGAATGGTTCGGGTGATTCTGGGGTCAGTATTTCATATGCGCCCCCATGCTGGGCCAGATTTGGTCTCGGTTTGGTTGTGACGTTCGCGGTGCGCCGCGAACATCATAACCAAATCCTAACCAAATCGTAACCGAATCATAGCCATATTGGGCCGTAGCCAAATCGTAACCGTTGAACCGTACTTGATGTACTGTATTCAAATCCTAACCGGAGCTCAAGTTTTCATCACCAAATCATAACCAAATTGCACTTCGTAACCACCATTCCCGCAACCGAATCAAAACAAGGCACCCTTCGGTGGCGGAATCGCTTCTGCCAGGCGACAGTCTGGTCCCGGACGCGTAGGCAAACAACCACTGTCATTTACACCTGTTTCGGGGGCGTGCTTTGGCTGCGCGCTCTTGTCTTCGAGGGGACGGGTCCAGACGTCTGCCTCCTGCCTCTCGCTTCCCCCGGCCCTCCGCGAGAGAGCCCCTCCGGAGGGCCGCCGGCCGCAGGGGGCGGGCGCGCCCAGGTGCGTGCCCCTGGCGATCGTGGCCACCAAGCTGTCCGCGGGCCTGGCCTTCGCGACCATCTGGAGCCCGCGCGCCCCAGCCTGGCGCCTCGGAGGAGGAGGAGGAGGAGGAGGAGGAGGATGAGGAGGACGAGGAGGAGGAGGAGGAGGAGGAGGACGAGGAGGAGGAGGAGGAGGAGGACCCGTTCTCGAGGCCGGGGGATTGTGGAGCCCATCGTCGTTTTGTTCAGATTTTTATCGAGTGGGACGCTCTTTCATCTTTATAAACTTTGATGTTGTTTGCCATTTTTCTGCTCGCCGTGATCCCCTCATGATATGCGTCTCTCGTCATATCGTTATCTCGTGCTCTCTCTTTCTCTCTCTTTCTCTCTTTGTCTCTCTCTTTCTATCTCCTGCACCAGGCCAATGCATGCCGATGCGATACCAATCCACTGCCATCCAATGCCAATGCAATGTGAATGGGGGAATTTCTTCGCTCGGTGGATTTCAATCAGAATCCTTTTGTGGACGGTGTCATTACGAATCCTTCTTCGGAGGATTTCAATAGGAATGCCTCTGTGGAGGGTTTCGAAAAGGATCCTCCTGTGGAGGGTTTCACTAGGAATCCTTTTCGTGGGGGGTTCAGTAGGAGTCCTTCTGCGGAGGGAGACATAGGACTCGTTAGCGCAATGCCAACGCAATGCCGAAGCAGTTTCATCGCAATGCCCAACCAATGCCAAGGCGATCCCAATCCAGTGCCAATGCAATGCCGATGGGGGGGCCTTTGTGGTAGATGTCAAAAGGAAACCTACTCCTGGAGGGTTTTCATGGGAACCGCTGTGCGAAAGGAGGCACAAGGACGCGCTAGCGCAATGCCAAAGCAATGCCCGATCCAATGCCAATGGGGGAGTCCTTTCGCTCGGTGGATTTCCATCAGAGTCTTTTTTGGGCGGTGTCATTACGATTCCTTCTTCGGAGGATTTCAATAGGAATGCCTCTGTGGAGGGTTTCGAAAAGGATCCTCCTGTGGAGGGTTTTACTAGGAATCCTTCTTGTGGGGGGTTCAGTAGGAGTCCTTCTGCGGAGGGAGCCATAGGACTCGCCAGCGCAATGCCAACGCAATGCCGAAGCAGTGCCATCGCAATGCCAAACCAATGCCAAAGCGGTCCCAATCCAATGTCAATGCAATGCCAAAGAGGGGAAACCCTTTGTTACATATCCCAAAATAATCTTACTTGTGGAGGGTTTCACTCGGAATCGTTCTGCGAAGGGGGGCATGTTGATTCGCCAGCGCAATGCCAACCCAGTGCCAACGGAATGCCGAACCAACGCCAAGGCGATCCAGACTTAATGCCACTGCAACGCCAGTGGGGGTGGACTGCTTGTGGTAGCGCTCAATATCAATCCTTCTAAGAACCCTTTTTGTGGATGATGTCATCCACACAGGAATCCTTCGAATCACCCTTCTTCGGAGGATTTCAACAGGCATCCCTCTGTGGAGGGACTCGCATGGAACTTTTTTTTGTGGAGGATGGCAATGTGAATCCTTAGTGTCGGGTTCCGTAGGCACCATTCTTTTGGACGTCTTCAATCGGAATCCTTTAGGTGGAGCGTTTGGTTGGGACTCGCCAGCGCAATGCCCTCGCAATGCCAACGCAATACCAATGCGATACCAAACCGTTACCAAGCCAGTTCCAATGCAATACCGATGACGTGGTTCCAGTCTTTCAACAGATTCCAACAGAAGTCCTGATGTGGATGATTTGGTTACGGGTCCTTCGTCGGAGGATGTCGATAGCAATCTCCTTGTGGAGGGTTTCGGCAAGAATTCTTATGTGGAGGGTTGAACCATGAACCCTTCAGGCGGGGGCTTTCAAACGGAACCCTTCGTGCGGAAGGTTTCCATAGGAATCCTGCTATGGTGGGAGCCATTAGAGCTCGCCAGGGCAACGCCAAATCAGTGCCAACGCCATGCCAAACCAATGCCATGGCAACCCCAACCTAATCCCAATGACATGCCTGGGGGAAATATCTTGTGGTCGGTTTCAATTGGACTCCTTCTATGGAGGGCTTCGGATGGGTTCAATGCAAACCCTTCTTGTGGAATGGTTCAATCAAAATCCTTTTCGTGTGGGGCTCAACAAGAATCATTCTGCGAAGGGAGCTATTGAAACTCGCCAGCGCAATGCCAAATCAGTGCCAACGCAATGCCAACTTAATGCCAAGGCGGTCCCAACCCAATGTGAATGCAATACCGATGGGGGGAAGCATGTGTGATAGATCTCAGTAGGATTGGGGCGCCCCGTCCAGGTCCAGGTGAGGGGGTAGGGGGGAGGAGTAAACCCCTCCCCGATGGGGAATAATGGGTTTGGAAGAGGATCCTCCTTAGACCACCCACGCACAGAGGGCTGGTGGGACTCACGAAGGAAATCTCGGCCTGTCGCCGACTGCTGAGACCATTCACTTGGAGCACCACTTCAGCTTCAGGAGTATTTCGTAATTGTGTGTAGGGTAGATCGCGACGAGTTGGATTTGAACACGCTGTGGCATTACGAAGTGAAGTGCAAACGGAGGCAGCACATCATCATTGCTGCCACTGCAGCAATGATCACCCCACGCAGTTCGAGCATGGCTATCACCGTGGTCATGCTACTCGTGGCCATGTCAGCTCACGTGGTTCAAGGCGCATTACTCTGCGTTTCCCGCGATGGCGATCCACATGCTGAGGGAGTGGTATACCAGGTGGACTCCCGGCTCAGTTACATTTTCACGGTCGGTTTTGGTGTGGCATCGTGGGTTACGATCAATGGAATTTTCTCCATATTGCCCTCCATCATCAGCCAGATCCCCGAGGGATGGGCCATTGCGTCGACGCTCGGCCTTGCAATCCAAGCTGGGAACATCGGGCCGCTCATCTACCGCCTCTCCCGCACGAGCTTCGAGATGATACCCGTCGTGGTGTATGGCATGTTGGCCGTCGGTGTTTCGAGCATGGTGCTGTTGGCCTGTTTCTGGGACGTGACCACGGAGATTATGGGATCACCCTGCAGCGTCGTGCTGATCTCCCTCACGTTCACGGCGGCGATCTGCGACTGCACCTCCTCCGTGGTCTTCTGGCCCTTCATCGGCGCCCTGGCACCGGCCATGATCTCGGGGCTCGCGCTGGGCGAGAACTTGAGCGGCGTGGTGGGCTCGGCCGTGTCGTGGTCGGGATTGTCGCCGGGCAGGTCCTTCGGTGCCTTGGCGGTCGTGCTTGTCATCTCGGGTATCGCCTTCGGCCGTCTCCAGCGGGAAGTCCCGTCGGCAGCAAGCCAAAAGACTGCTGCAGATTATGCTCCTCTTCTTTGCGCTGGCAGCCGTAGCCCTGCTTTGCTCTACTTGGTGGTCGGCGTGACGAGTTTGTTAGAGAACGCAGTGCTTCCAAGTATCTTGCCATATGCGACTGCGCGGTACTCTCTCAAGGACTACCACATCGCGTCAACCATTCCTGTGGTACCCTTTGCGTTGTTCACCCTGTCCTACTTTCAGGTATCGCGTGCCACGATAGCAGTAATGGCCGCAGGCGCTGCAGGTGGCGTCTGCATTCTTATTTTGATTGGGTTGGGACATGGAAGCGTCGGCGGTAACTTCGCCATTTTACTGGTTGTAGTTGTGAAGACACTTCTGGCCTATAGCAAGGCAGCATCCCTGTACCACTTGAAGGTGGGCGCACCAAATTTTCATGTGGCGCAGCAGCAGTTGGAGACAGCGGGCGGGTTGATGCAGGTCTGGTCCTTGGGTGGTGCTGTCGTCATGTTTGTTCTCATTCATTTCATGGGCCTCTTTCTCGAGAAGTCCTAAAAGCGCCAGCGGCCTGGTCTGCCAAGTGCACCTCTAGCATGTCATGGCGCTCGCTTAGCTCATCTTGTAAAGTCGTCGTTGCACAAATACCTAGCGGCATGTAGCGCTCTACCTTCGTGTAGTGCAGAGACATTGCATTTTTCCAGATCGATGTCGTAATCCCACCTGCTCAGTGGCGTCTGCTTGGACGGGTTGGACGAATTTGTTCGTTCCGCGGTTGACGGAGCAATCTTCCAAGGTTCTTTGCACAGACCGTTGATTGGTACGTGCGCAGTTGGACCCCATCCGACGATACGGCGGAAACATATTGCCTGCTTGCTCTTGTTGTTATCTTGTCACGCGCAGAGCACTGTGCACACGTTGTGCTCAATCATATGGTATGTTGCGGTGTTGTGTTGTATCCCGTGCGGTGTCATGTGGACTGTGTTATTCAGTTGTTGTGCTACTCGCCGTGTTGGGATTGTATGAGCTGGTCGCCACGATGTGCTATCTTGTGTAATGTTGCGATGGTCGCGTGCTCGATGTGGGGTATGTTTGCATGCGTGTGTGGTTCGTCTGATACTCGCCTTTCCTGATACGATGCAGTGCGTCGTCTTCTGCGCCTGCTCTCACGCAGAGTTGCGCCGTCTAGCTACCATACTCATGCCAGTGCGGAGCCATCGCAATCCCGAATCGGATCGTCTCAGGCCGTCTTGGGGACGCTTTGGGTCCGCTGTCCATCTCCCTGGGGCTGCTTTGGCCTGTTCGCGACCCTCTGCGCCTCTCTGGGCTGCCTTGGACATGTGCTGTGTGTGTGTGTGTCTTTGACGCCGTTCCGAGGTGGCAGCTCGCAGTCTCCCAGGGCTCGAGTGCCCTTCCCCTTTTCGGCCCTCCCCATTACCCTCCGCTTCCCCCCCCCCCCCCTCTCTCAGATCCCACTTCCTTCTCCGACCTCCCCCTCGCCCCTCCCCCATTGTCTCCCTCCCACCTCCCGCCTCGCCCTCCCCTCCACCCTCCTCCCCCACTCCGCCTCCCCATTCCCCCCTCACACGGCGTGGTGGAAGAGCGCGAAGGCGTGGCATTATATATATACATGTATATAAACAAAATTCAGATATTCGAGGGTCGATCCGTACGGCACCTGAGGCTCGACACGAGGGAAATGCTTGTCGCTCCCTCCAGGATCAGGTTTAACATATCCAGAGGTGGCCTGACGTGTTTAGTTTTCATGTGCGTTGTACGCCATGCCCCCCAGATCATGAGGCCTCAGGCCTTGGTTCGTGGGCCCTCGGGCCTGGCTCGTGCTCACTCGGGCGCCAGTTCATTGGCCCTCGTTGGCTTAACGTTGCTACGCCATCATGCTACGATGCTATGTGCGATGCCGCGCAATGCCCCGCCAATGCTATTGTAGGCCATGCAATGACACGCCATGCAATGACACGCCATGCTATATAGTGCGACATTGTGCTATCCCATGCTGTGCTATGCGATGCTGTTCTCCGGAATGAAGCCTTTGGCCCAGATGGCCACCATAAGCCTCGTGGATTCCTCTTGGGGCGCCTCTTTGAGGCCTCTTGGAGGCCTCTTGCGTGCCTGTAGGAGTCCTTTTTGGAGCCTCTTGGAGGCCTCTTGGGGGCCTTTTGGCGCTTGCTGGCTGTCGCGGAGGCCAACTTGGCATAGAGGGCTCCAAATGGCCGTTTGAATTTTTGGGCCTCTTGGGTGCCAATTGGAGCCTTTTGGGCACATCTTGGGAGCCTTGAGGGGTACTACCCTTGTGGAAGTCGATTAATGGAGAGGAAGCATGCTGCCACATAGTTTCCAGATGTCTACAACATGTTTCAAACACGTTTTTAAAATGTAAAAACATGTTTGAAACATTTCTAGAACATGTATTACACATTTTAACCACATGGGATTGTTAACGTGTCCATTGCCATGGCATCCACAATACTACCCTTGGACGCTCTGAAGACGGAAAACGCGAGGTCGCCATACTCGTACAAGCAGCGCATGGCTCTTGTCAGTGGTCGGCCTTGCGGGCCGGCCCCGAGGTCTCCAAGAGGGCTCCAGAGGCCCAGACAGGAGCCCTATCCGTGGCCACTTGGGCTCAAGAAGGAGGCCTGCGCCTTGGGCCCGCCAGACTGCACTGGAGGCCGTGGGAGACCAGGATGCCATTGGGCCTCTGGCCAGTAGGGTGGCATCGGAGTCACCCCAACACTCTTCTACTATATGTGCGTCACCCCCTCAGGGGCGACGCGCGCACCGAGAAATCTGATAGTGTGTATGCGCCATGGCGGGCGCTTTCTGGCCACACCGCTCGGGAAACGATGCGCTACAAGATGGGTATGCTATCTGTTCGGGTCGGACGCGCGCCTTCGAGGAGGACATGAAGCATCAGTATGTCTCTGTGCGTCCCCTGCGCAGGCGTTCGAAGCGCGGTTGCGCCTCCTCTCTCGTCGGCACAAAGCTATCGCGGCTGCCTTGGATGTGTGCAGGACGGGGCCTGGATGGTTCGTCCCAGGCTGACTGTCCTGGGGAGTGAAGAGAGGAGTCGCACAACTTTTACATACAATCTTGTATATGCGTCAAATTACTCCGACGGAAGGACCCCACATGAGAATCCTCTGGGCGAATCTGGAAAAAGCCCTCACCGTCGTCCTCGTGGTTGGTGAAGCGTCCTGGCTGTCTCTTCTGCGTATATTTCTTCTCGCCCTGGCGCGGGCCCTCCCCCCGCTCCCTACGTTGCCCCCGACCTCGCCCTCCTGTTTTGGCTTCGGACATTCAGAAAGTGGCCCGGGAGTGGTGTTCTGGGAACACGAAGAACACGAAGTGGCCTACAGCTGGCTCCGGGCATTCAAAATGTGGCCTGGGAATGGTGTTCTGGGCGCACGAAAAACACGAAGTGGCCTACAGTTGGCTCCGGGCATTCAGAATGTGGCTTGGGAATGGCGTTCTGGCAGCGCGAGAGCCCAAAAGTGGCGACAGTTACAAGAATTGGATGACCCGCTCGGATTAGTAACATGATCCGCGGGCCCCATAGGGAGGGGGCTCCCGCTTGAGACTTCCTCGCAATTCACTCACAAATGTGGCCTGGGAATGGCGTTCTGGCAGCGCGAGAGCCCAAAAGTGGCGACAGTTACAGGAATTGGATGACCCGCTCGGATTAGTAACATGATCCGCGGGCCCCATAGGGAGGGGGCTCCCGCTTGAGACTTCCTCGCAATTCACTCACAAATGTGGCCTGGGAATGGCGTTCTGGCAGCGCGAGAGCCCAAAAGTGGCGACAGTTACAGGAATTGGATGACCCGCTCGGATTAGTAACATGATCCGCGGGCCCCATAGGGAGGGGGCTCCCGCTTGAGACTTCCTCGCAATTCACTCACAGACGAGGCCCAAGGCGAGTGAGTGAGTGAGTGAGTGAGTGAGTGAGTGACTGACTGACTAGTGATGATGATGATGATGATGATGATGATGATGATGATGATGATGATGATGATGATGATGATGATGATGATGATGATGATGATGATGATGATGATGATAATGATGATCATCACACTCTCTCACGCGCACACTCATCATCATCATATGTGAGTGCTGACGAGTCAGTGAGTGAGTGAGTGAGTGAGTGAGTGAGTGAGTGAGTGAGTGTGTGTGTGTGTGTGTGAGGGATGATGAGTGAGTGAGTGAGGAATGAGTGATGATGATTATGGTGGGTTCCTGTTCTCGCGGGGTGTCCAGAGAAAACAAGAACCCCACTTTGGATGTGGGGAAAAAAGTATGTCTCTGTGCGTCCCATGGCAGAGTGCCCGCCGACGGCGTTATATTGGGGCGTCTGGGTCGCCCCGAGCGGGCGCCGCGGGCCCGGGCCGTGGCCCGAGGGAGAGCCACCGGCGGGGGCCGAGAGTGGCGCTCTGGTGCGCTTCGGGATCGGCAAGCAGTTGTGTCCCACGGGGCACTTCACTCAGT
This sequence comes from Prorocentrum cordatum, assembly GCA_963575745.1. NCBI lineage: Eukaryota > Dinophyceae > Prorocentrales > Prorocentraceae > Prorocentrum > Prorocentrum cordatum. The sequence continues at coordinate 191,254 of CAUYUJ010018226.1, forward strand.
GGAGATGGCTCCTTGGCGGGGGCCCAGGAAGAGGGAGCCTGGAGAGGGAGGGTTCAGTCCAACATCGTTGATGAGTCCTGTGTTTGCACTGGTCCTCCTCCTCCCCCTCCTCCTCCTCCTCCTCCTCCTCCTCCTCCTCTTCCCTCTCCTTGTCCTCGCCCTCGTCCTCCTCCTCCTCTTCCTCCTCCTCCTCCTCCTTCTCCTCCTCCTCCTTCCCCCCGGCGTGTTATAGTGTGAATCAGAAGGCCAGTTGTAGGCGAGGTGAAGCCGTGCTCTTGTTGCTCGTGTGCCTGCTGGACACACGGCGCTGTCTTCATCGAGACCAGGACCCCGTCTTTTTGCGGCAGTATTCGAGCTGGATCGATCTGTGAAGGCCCAGGGGCCCGGAACATGGCGGCAACGCCCGGCTCGAAAGAATTGTGACGCCAGGATTTCAGGCTCCCCGCCATGCCCCTTGCAGGCACGGGCGGGCTCCCTGGCGGAGCGCGCGCGCTACTGGCGGCCGTTCGCTCGTTCTTTCGACCCTCCTCAGGCAAGCCTCGGATTGGTGTGAACCGTTCCAGAGCGTTCCAGAGCACTCGGAGCGTTCCCGAACGCTCCCGAACCGCCACGGCGCCCGATGCACCCTCCAGAGCCGCCACTTCTCAGAAATTCCCGATTTGTTCCTGTCCGATCTTGTCCGTGTCCTCGCTTCGTCTTGCCTCCGGTGCGCCCGCCAGGCTGCTGTGCGGCGCGGCTGGTCGGCGAACGGTGCAGGCTGGAGCGGTTCTGTTTCCCCCTCGGGCGGAAGCCTTTCGGCCCAGCGAGGGGGGAGGAGGATCGAAGGTCAAACATGGCATACACATAATCTCTTGGAGGTCCGCGCGGAATTTTTGGATCGGCGCTGCCTTTGAGGAGGAGGAGGAGGAGGAGGAGGAGGAGGAGGAGGAGGAAGAGGAGGAGGAAGAGGAGAGGAGGAGGAGGCGGAGGAGGCGGAGGAGGAGGAGGAGGAGGCGAAGGAGGCGGAGGCGGAGGAGGAGGAGGAGGCGGAGGCGGAGGCGGAGGCGGAGGCGGAGGAGGAGGAGGAGGAGGAGGAGGAGGAGGAGGAGGAGGAGGAGGAGGAGGAGGAGGAGGAGGAGGAGGAGGAGGAGAAGAAGGAGGGGCTCCGTAGCCATTTTGGCTCAAGGGCCATCGGGGGCCCGAACCGCGGCTCCCCCTCCCCCGCCAGAGGGCCGCCGCGCGGGCCGGCCCCAGGCGCGTGCGTTCGCAGGATCTGCCGACCGCGCCGCGATGGAGCCTCGTCATGTGGCACGGCCCTGGCAGGACGCTCATGGTGCCTCGATAGGCACGCAGAGCGTGGAGCCGTTGCAGCAGCAACAGCAGACGAACCCCTGGGCTCAACAGGTCCGCTTCGCGCGGAAAGCGCGCCAGGTGGCGGCGCAGCGGGCAGCGAGCCATCAATTGCTGCTCAGCGTCAACTCATTTCCGAGCTGCAGTGCCACTTGCGAGCGTTGCATCAGTGGTGGCAACAAGCCCATCACGAGCCTTTTTTGGGGACAGCGCTGGACGCCAGACGCCATCAGCTACAGCGCCGAAGCGAGCGACCCCCGCGGGAAAGGAGGGGCATCGCCCCAGGCGGCTGGCGGAAGCGAGGGGAGTGGCAGCAGTGGTCAATCATCAAGAAACAAAGACATGGCTCAAACAACATCTTGGCTCAACAGCTTTGCCCCGGCAGGTTTCCAGAAGGCGACGACACAAAAACCATTCTGAGGACAGAGCTCAGACGCCATCGCAGACACATCATTGCGAGAAGCGTGCGGCGAGGTCGAAGCCCGTTACCACTAACCTAGGCCTGGACGCAGCCATGTGCGAGTCGAAGGAAGGCGAAGATGGAGCCCGAGCCCGACGCGATCATCTACGGTTCAGGGATCAGGGCAAACTGGATGCGACCGCGGGAACTGGCGTTAGGAAAGGAGCACAGTCGTCATCAGCTGCAGGCTCGGCCGCCCGTGCGCGAGACGTGACGCCAGCACCGGCGCCAGTGAAGCTGGAGGGCGATGACACAAGCCATCGAGAGGACAGAGCCCAGACGTCATCGCAGACACGGCATAGCGAGAAGCAGGCGGCGTGGTTGGAGCCCCTCACTACTAACCTAGCCGAGGACCCATACAACGCGCGCTAGACGAAGAAAGGCGAAAATGGAGCCTAATGTGATCATCTACGATTCAGGGGCCAGGGCAAAGGCGAAGCGAGGGGGGACGGCAGCTGCAGCGACACCGGGCAAGAGCGGCAGCATCACTACGCCATCAGTTACAGGCGCTGTTCGAGAGCATACCATACCAATACACATCGAGGGCTATGATGACAACTTCCCGTGGGAGAGCACTATATCAGCGGCGACGACAGGCAGTTCATAAAATTCGTGCAGGAAAATACAGGGGTGACCCTGCAGTTGATCAGTTACCCGCGCGGAGGCTGCGAGTTGTTCATCACAGCGACGGATGGCACGAGCAACGCCGAATTCGAAAGGGCCCTAGAGATGTGCCACGACTTCGTCGACCGCACCTACAAGGAGGCCGCAGGTTGGGGCGGCACCGTTCGGGACGACGGGTGCAAGAGCGACCTTGAGGACAGCGGCCCAGCGAGCCAGAACGACACAGAGAGCCACGCCACGGACAGCGAGTGCGACGGCAAGACCACGTACACGGAGCACGGCGACACCCCTGCAGGGCGAGGGGGTAGGCACTACGGCGACACCCCTGCAGGGCGATGGGGGTAGGCCCTACCGTGGAGGCCGCGGCCACCCCGGCAGGGCGAGGGGGTAGGCCCAAGGTCGTCGCGATCGCTTTCGGCACCTTCGGCTTCCTCATCGCCATCGCCCCTCATCGCCATCGCCCCCCACCGGGGTGAGCGTGCCGCCCTCCCACAGGGGGAGGGGCCTGGCGGCCTCCGAGGGGGGGCCAAGTTCGGGAATGACGAGTTCGGCGATCACCTGGACTACGTCATCTGAGCGGAGGGGGAGGTGGAATCCCTCCGTGAGCGGCTACGTCCGTTGACGGACGCAGAGCCGATACGTCCGAGGAGGAGGAGGAGGCTGAAGTTTTCGGACGTTTTGTCGGTTCTCGGCAGCTTCCCACCCTCGGGATGATTTCCATCCAGCGGCTCTGCCTCGCCGAGAGCGTGCTGGGGGTGCCCGAGTCGCTCCGAACGGGCACTGGAGGCCCGAGTCCTGGCCCGCAGGCAGCGAGGCGCCGAAGAGGGTGTGATGACTCGGGGCGTGTGTGGATACCATGCGTCCCTCCTCCCTCCTCCTCCTCCTCCTCCTCCTCCTCCTCCTCCTCCTCCTCCTCCTCCTCCTCCTGCATGGTGGCACAGTTCGGCCCAACGGTGCCCTCGTTCATGCCATTCACGCCAGCGCAGTCACCCTTCTGCTTGGCCGCCGACGCAGAACGTGTGGATGTCATGAGCAGGATCGTGGAAACACCCAGATCTCATGGCCTCCTCTTCATTTCTAGGGCGTTCGCTGGCCGCCCCCCCTCGTCCGCGCACGTGCTTCGGGCTATGGTGCGCCAGAACCCCTCCCCGGGGCTCGTTTCGACTCCTCCGATTCTTTTCGGCTCGATATTGATCGATTCCGACTCTGATTTGATTCGGCTTCGGATTCCGATTTGGGCTTTGGTTTCTCGATGGAGACCGTGCCAGCCTGCCGGTTTCTGCCGATTCGACTTCTCCCGATTTCTCTGCCGATTTTCACCGATCCGGTTTACT
>CAUYUJ010018226.1:200000-212500 GCA_963575745.1 Prorocentrum cordatum
GTTGTTGTTGTGGTTGTGGTTGTTGTTGTTGTTGTCGTTGTTGTCGTGGTTGTTGTTGTTGTTGTTGTTGTTGTTGTTGTTGTTGTTGTTGTTGTTGTTGTTGTGGTTGTTGTTGTTGTTGTGGTTGTTGTTGTGGTTGTTGTTGTTGTTGTTGTTGTTGTTGTTGTTGTTGTTGTTGTTGTTGGTTGTTGTTGTTGTTGTTGTTGTTGTTGTTGTTGTTGTTGTTGCTGGTGTTGGTGTTGGTGTTGGTGTTGGTGTTGTTGTTGTTGTTGTTGTTGTTGGTGGTGGTGGTGGTGGTGGTGGTGGTGGTGGTGGTGGTGGTGGTGTGTGTGTGTGTGTGTGTTTGTGTCCCAAGGCGCCCTCAACTGCAGAGGCCTTGCGGCTGGCTCCGCCGACCTCGAGTGGGGGACCGAGGAGGCCCCGGGAGGAGGGCCGCGAGGGAGGGCCGCGGGGCGCACGCGGGCCCTGCAGGCGACTCTCCCCGTGCGCGGCTCGGAGGGCACCCCCAAGGATGGGAGCATCGACAGCCTCGGGGAATTGAAAGGCAAGACTCGAGCAAGCCGGAACTTTGGCTTGGTGACGTCTTCCGACGAGCGCGTTCTGGATTCTGGCGGCCCAGCTTTCGTGGAACGTTTGCAGCGGGAGCTGGCGTCAAGTTTCAGATTGGGTCGTCTCGTCGTTGTTATCATGGCCCCGTCAGGCCAACCCGAGTCCCCCGTACCCGAGTCTACGTTTCTCCGACAGAACACCGTGCTGCCTATGTCTGGTGACCTTCTGTCCATCTCGCCACTGTGCGTGGTGGACCAGAGGCTTATTGAGTGCACGTAAGGGTCTTTTGGGGTGCCTCTCGGAAGCCTCTTGGGGGCCTCCAGGGGGCCTCTTGGGGCTGCTGGCGTTCTCGGAGGTCATCTTGGCTCGGAGGGCTCGAAATGACAGTTCGTGCTCCCCCTCTGGGACCCCTTCTTGGGCTGGCTTGGGAGTCTCTGGGGACCTGTTGGGCCGTCTTGGGGCCCTTTCGGGGGGCCCCTTGAGCCTCTCGGGGCCGTCTTGGAGGCCTCTTGAGCCGTCTTGGGGCGATCTTGGGCGCCTTGGGCCCAAGTTGGCCGAAAGAGGGCCCAAATGGCCAGACTTTCTCCCGAAAAGGAGAGGGAACGCTTCTCCCAGGGAGGAGTGAGGGAGGGAGGGAGTCTCCCCCCCTCGACGGGGAAGGGATCAACGGGAAAGGGGCGGCTTCCCCTCGGTTCGTTTACGACGTGGCTCGATTTACCTCGGTTTGGCGAGGCTGGAATGCCAAAGGTTGCTGCTGGAACGGGGGGGCAAGTTTCGACTCAAAGAGCGTCTCCCATGACCTCCGCCTTTCTCCCCTCCCCCAGGCGACGGGCACAGAACTCCCCCACACACGCGCCGACGGTCGGCGAAGTCTCGGGTGTGTGGGACGCACCGTGTGGATGGTGGTTAGCAACTGGCAATTGCGGTGGTGGAAGTGGTGATGACGACGATGACAATGATGATGGCGGCGGCAGCAGGGATGATCAGTTGATGATGGGCCCCTCCTCGTCCTCCTCCTTATCCTCTCCCTCCTCCCTGCTCTCTCCACCCTTCCTCCTCCCTGCCCTTCTTCCCCACACTTAACTTTTTCCCATCTTTCCTCCTCCCTCCTCCTCTTCCTCCCTGTCCTCCCTGCTCGTCCTGCTTCTCCTCCTCTGCCTCCCCCCTCCTTCCCCTTCTCCTCTTCCCCTCCTTCGCCCGCCCAGCAGGCGTTCTGCTGCTGCTGCTGCTGCTGCTCCCCCTCTTCCACGTCCGTCTCCCTTATGGATACGTCCTCCGTGCCGCAGTCCCAGACGTGCCGGTCGGGCGGGCGGGAGGCTCTCCCCCCTCCACCCGGCGCGCGCGCGCAAGGGTCGCGCACGCGGGGCGGGCGGGGCGGCGCGCGGCACGCACTTCTGGGCTGCTGGCGCGGCCAGAGGCTCGGGAGGGAAGCTGCGGCCCCTCGGAGCGTCCGGGTGTCCGGGTCTCTGGGGAGCGCTCGCCTGAGGCTTCCTCACCCTGTGCGATCCTGAATGCTTATGAAACGGATGTTTTGTAAGGGGACTCAGGATGGCGTGCCTCCCGCTCACACTTGAGACATTTGTTCGAATTCTTCTCCGACAAGGTGCGGTCGGCTTCAACGCGGCCGTGTAGTGTAGAGAGTAGCGGAGCATGCGCACAATAGTGTAGCTTGCAGACTTTCGGAGTCAACCTGCTTCTGAATTTGAATTTGGATTCGAAGCTTGAACCTTGCAACAGTTACACGGATGGAGGTGGTGGTTAAAAAATGGGCTTTCGCTTTATCGCCGCGCACATTCGTTTCAACATGTGCAGGTGCTACGAGGATGGAGGGCTGCTCCTTTTCAACATGGTGCTCTCGCCTTGGCGTCAGGGTCATTCGTCTTAAGCGTTTGCAGTTGTTACAGGGATGGAGGACGGTTCTTTTTCGACGGAGGCTCTCGCTGGAGACGCGTTTAAGATACAGACCAGAAGAGTTGTAACAGGTGCACGGATGAAGGGCGGTTCATTTTCGAAATGGTCATCGCTTGAGACTTCCACGAATTTCATGGCCATCCGTATCATTTTTGTGCAACACTTGCACATGGTTTGGTGGCCATTTTCCAAAGCGGTGATTTCCCTTCAGACCTCGTTGATATGTATGACCATGCCTTTTCGAAACCTGCTTCCGCTAGAAGGATGCAAGGCAGGCCCACATGTGCTTGAACATCAGGCCCATGTGTGCGCATATTATAGTGAGAAGGGGTGCTAACAGTGAAATGGAATGATTGTAGGAACTCTTGATGGGAGAACTTGGGACGGGATGTTGCATTGCAGCATCGTTGAGGCGCCTAGGGTTTAGTCCAGTCCTCCTCTTCCTCCTCCTCCTCCTCCTCCTCCTTTGGCTTCAAAGCGGCGCTAATTGCAGGGAAAAAATAATGAGTAGATTGCAGGGGCTCCTGAAGGGGGGCTTGGGATGGGAGCGTGTGTTGCAACATCGTTGAGGCATCTTGGGTTTAGTCCAGCCCAGCCCAGTCCTCCTCCTGCTCTTCCCCTTTTTCCGCTACCCCTCCCTCCCCCCTTGACTCCTGCCCCCTTCCCTCCCCTCGTCCTCCCCCCTTTCCCTTTCCCCTCCCTCGGCGACGGAGGCGGTGGCGGCGACGGCGGCGGCGACGACGAGCGTGGGGCCGAAATCAGCTCAAGTTCGGTTCCCCGGGCACTCCCGGGGGGCCGTCCCGAGACCCTCCCAGGCGCCGTGCTGGGCCCTTCCTGGGAGCCGTCCCTCGGGTGCTTGGCGGCCTCCAGGGGGCCCGCAGCGGGCCTCCAGAGGCCGAGCGTGTCGCGGAGGACCTCGTCCCGAGCCTCGAGCGGCGGCGGCGGCGGCAGCGCAGGCGGCGAAGGCTTTGGCGGCGGCGGCGGCGGCGGCGAGGGCGGCGGCGGCGGCGGCGAGGCGCTGCTCCTCGGCGGCCTCGTCGCCCTCGCGGGGCTGCCGTGCCTGCTGCCCGCCTCCGCGTGGGCGCGCCCGCCGCCGCCGCCGCCGCCGCCCTGCGGCGCCCCTGTGGCGGCCCCTCGGCGACCCCATCGGCGGCGCTTCGGCGTCGTCGTCGCGGGCGTCGTCGTGGGCGTAGTCGCCGTTGTCGCCGCCGTCGCCCTTGTCATCGTTTTTTGTCGTCGTTTTCGTCTTCATTTTCGTTTTTTCTGTCGTCGTTTGCGTCTGAGTCTCCGTCTCCGTCTCCGTCTCCGTCACCGTCACCGTCTTGGTTCCCGTGGTCTTCGTCATCGTCGTCCTCGTGCTTCTGCCTCTCATAGTGCCACCCGTTTTGCCCCTCCTCCGCCTCTGCTTTCTTCTTCTACTCCCTCCTCCCCTCCTGCTCCTCTTGCGGGTGCTTTTCCTCACAACTGGTATCACATCAGGATGACTGTCGCTCGTTGTTCTTCTCCACCTACACCTCGTCTCCTCCGCGACTCCTGCTTCTGCTGCCGATTCCTCTCCCCCCTCCCCTCCCCCTCCACTCCCGCTGTGGAGGAGGGAGAGCAAGATGACGGTGATGATGGTGGTGATGATTACGGTTGTCTTGTGTTCTACGCTCAGTCCCGGCTGCAAGATGTACGCAGTCTTTTTTCGCTCTCACTGTTGCACTTCAACCCTGCCCACGAGAGCTGACGAGAAAAGGGACGAAGAGACGCGAATAGTGGAATGAAGCGGCAACCAGGATGAACAGAGAGATCTCTTTTAGCAAGGGGGTGACTCTGGAGGGCCTCTGCGGGCCATCCCTGGGGTCCGCGGGGGAGCGAGGGGAGGAGGAGGGGGAGGAGGCAAACTGCCTCTTGGGGCGCCCTCGTGGGACGCTCTTGGGGCGCTCTTGGGCGCCCTTGCGGCTGTCTTGTGGCCGTCTTGGGGCATTCTTAGAGCTCTCTTGCGGCCTTCTTTTGGCCCTACTGGGAGCCCTGGAGGGCCTCTTGAGGTCATCTTGGAGGCTATCGATCAAAGGGGTGGGGTCACATAATCTCCCTCCCCCTGTGGCCCTCAAACTCGCCTTTGGGGGCCCTCTTGGGGCGCTCTTGGGCGCTCCTGGGGCCGTCTGGGGGGCCTATTGGGCCCCTCTTGTGGCTTTCTTGGGCCATCTTGGGGTCAGCTTGAGGCTTCCGAAGCGCATCGGAAGCGTAAAGGCGAGAAGTCAAACATCATTGATTTTCAGTAGGTTTTTGATGGATTATGGCCTCATGGGGGGTCCTGGGGGGCTCTGAGAGCACCTGGAACCGTCTCGTGGTCCTCTTGGGGCCTCTTGGAGGCATATTGGACGCAATCTGAGCCATCTTGGAGGTCATCGTGGAACATCGGAAGCCCTGCAGGATCCGTCTTGGGTGAGGAAAGACCCTCTGACACATCGCGGAACCGACCACAAACCCCCAGGGAGGGGAGGGGGAGGGTACCCCTCCCCGAGGGGAAGGTGGTTTTGGAAGAGGAAAACAATAAGTCTTTAGACCACCCTTCCCGCATCTGACTTCCTGAAGAACTTACGACGTCGTGAAATATGCAAGTGGAGCCATCGACCATTTCTCTAGACGAGACCTTTCGAGCCAGACCGGTCCGCCATTTAGAACGGCGGCGGTGCCCAGTAGTTTCCTGGATCCGCCAGCCCTCAGATCACACAAGTTGTTCGTACCTGATTTTGATAGTGCGCTCTGGAGCGCCGTGGAGCGGCCGCGCCCGCCGACACCTTCGGGAGCAAGGACGAGGCCGCGGCACAGACAGCGCCAGAAGCAGGATGGGACCCCAGTGTGAGTCGAATCATTGTTCGAGGCCCGCCTGGAGCCACTCCGCGCGGCCGACTGGAATGTTGACGCCTCCAGCATTTCCCGTTGCACCTCGCCCCGTTGCCGTGCAAGATGCCGAGGAGGACTGTGCCCAATCATGGCGCACGAGGAGGTGACCTTCAACACTGTGTTGTGCAAGTGATTCTCGAGTCAAGCAGTTGCGGCATGCTACCTGCCAGCAGAGCTGAAACGCAGCGCCAGGGAGCCAAGCGTTCACCCCCCAGGCATGGGGGCATTTAATCCAACACCCTCAGGCGAGGAGGAGGAGGAGAAGGAGGAGGAGGAGGATGAGGAGGGGGAGGAGGAGGAGGAGGAGGAGGAGGAGGAGGAGGAGGAGGAGGAGGAGGAGGACTCCTGGCGTCGGCCAGCCATCCGCGCGCGCTGGCTCCGGCCAGGCCCAGCCTGGGCGCTCTCTGTGCTCACGCCCGCCTCCCGGCTTCCGCGCCTCGAAGGCCGCCGAGGGACCGCCGAGGCGCCGCCGCAGACCGCCTCGGACCGGCGCAGACCGCCGCGGGCCGCCGAAGGGCCTCCGAGTCGAAGAAGAGGGAACGCCATAAACACAAACCGTTAGCGCTCCGCGCGGATTTCGTGGATCGGCGCAGGGCCCCCCCTGGCGGCGCCTCCAGCGCCACCCCTGGCGCGCTCCGCGCGCCGGGGAGTGGGTCCGGCGCAGATCTAAGGAATCCGCGCGGAGCGCCAAAGGTTTATGTTTATGGCGTTTTTTCCTTCTTCTACCGAATGCGGGCGGACAGTTGGAGGTTCGAGGGGGCGACGTCGAGGTCGGAGGTTTTCGGAGGCTCTCGTCGGCTCGTCGTTGTCGTTGTTGCTGTCGCCGCCGCCATCGTCGTCGTCGTCGTCGTCGTCGTCGTCGTCATCGTCGTCGTCGTCGTCGTCGTCGTCGTCGTCGATGTCGCCGCCGCCATCGTTGTCGTCGTCGTCGTCGTCGTCGTCGTCGTCGTCGTTGTCGGCGTCGTCGTCGTCGTCGTCGTCGTCGTCGTCGTCCGTTGCCGTCGTTCGTCGCCCTTCCCCTCGGCGCCACCTCGCAAGCCCAGGCCAGCCAGGCGGTGCTGCGCGGCCGCCTGGCGCTGTCCGGCGGCGTGCTGGGCGCGCGCCCCGCGCGCGTCGGGGGCGGCAGCGGCGAGGGCGGCAACGACAAGGGCGAGAGCGACGGGCGAGGACAGGGACGATAACGAATCGGGAGGAGGAAGGACGAGATGGATGTCATCTATTTTTTTTTTGTGCGTGGGCCCATTCTGGTTTCATTGCATGGTGTGGTCTGTGCTCCCCGCCCCGAGCAGTCTCGGGAGCTCCCTCGCGCTGGCCGCGCAGTTTGCGGCGCAGCAGTTCAGTCGTCGTGGGTGAGCGGAGCTGCTGGCCGTGGCGGCGCTGGTTCTGGTGACCGCGGCGCTGGCAGCGTGCCTCGGGTGCGGCGCCAGGCTCGCGTTCGGCCTTTCACTCAACCCGCACGGCGCGGAAACCGTGGCCAAGGCGGGGGGTTGGGTCGCGCGGCAGCTGGCGCGGCCGCAGACGGCGGCGGGCCTGCACCGGCTCGCCAGCTACATCTCACAATGAGGTGAAGAGCCAACGGACCCAAAGTCATGGCCATGAACTCCGCGCTGACCAGTGTGCAGCTGGCCAGGGTGACGGCGGTGGCCGATGGCGACCTGGACTGGCTCGTGCTGCACGTGGCGCCTTTGGCGCCGCACTTCGCTGTGCTCGTCATGAGGAGGAGGAGGAGGAGGAGGAGGAGGAGGAGGAGGGGAGGAGGAGGAGGAGAGTAGGAGAGGAGGAGGAGGAGGAGGAGGAGGAGGAGGAGGAGGAGGAGGAGGAGGAGGAGGTGAGAGGGAGGAGGTAGGAGGAGGAGAGGAGGAGGCAGGAGGAGGAGGAGAGGAGGGTATGAGGAGGAGGAGGAGAGGAGGAGGAGGTGGAGGAGGAGGGGAGGAGGAGGAGGAGGAGGAGGGAGGTGGAGGAGGAGGAGGAGGAGGGGAGGAGGGGAGGAGGAGGAGGAGGAGGAGGTGGAGGAGGAGGAGGATGGAGGGAGAGGGGGGGGGGGAGGGAGGGGAGGGAGGGAGGGAGGGAGGGAGGGAGGAGAGGGAGGGGGGAGGGAGGAGGAGGGAGGGAGGAGGAGGAGGGGTGGAGGGGGCGGTGTCATGGAGGAGGAGGGAGGAGGAGGAGGAGGAGGAGGAGGGGCGGTGTCATGGTGGCTGTCCCGCCAGGCGCGTTGCCAGAAAGCGGGGTCCTCTGTCGAGGTCTTCGGACCCACCACCGAGGTCCAGGCGGGGGTGGCCGAGGGCGGCCCGGACGAGGAGGACATGGCCACCGTGCAGCGTGTAGACGTGGAGGTGTCCAGGTCCCGCCCGAGGGAGCGCAGCTTGTTTGCATACGAGGGCGTCGTGATGGAGGACGGCCAGGACGACGTGACCTACTGCGGCCCGAACCGCCTGGCGGTGCCGCAGTGGAACGCGGTGGCGACGGGGAGTGGGTGGGTTCGGACGGCGAGGGCCACGTCGCGGTGCTGTCGGCCGCCTTCGAGGTCGATGAGGCAGATGTGGTCGCGGTGGCGAGCGGCGGCGGCGGAACCACAGTGAGCGCTGGCGGCGGGGATTCCATGCAGGAGGTACTGAGGGAGCTCCACGCGCTCGGCGGCCGCGTGGCGTCGCTGGAGAGCCGCGGGGCCGCGCCGACGCTAGCGGAACTCTGGTGGGCAGCCCTCCGCGTCGGTTTGGAGCGGATCTCGAGCCCGGGCTGACAGGGCATTTGCCGCGCCGCGTGGGTTCGGCGGGAGCTCCATCGGGCGCAGGAGGAGCGCCGCTTGAGGGGGAAGGCCAAAACAAGCGCATCGCAGGGATCGGCGACTTCGTTGACGGTGCGACGAGGAGGACTCCGAGGAGGACGAAAAGACCACGACGATGCCGGGCGCGAAGGGCTCGGCGCAAGTGGGGCGGCTGCCCATGAGGAAAGATCCGGAAGCTTTCGCGGCGCGGATAGAGGAGAACATCTTGAAGGCGCTGGAGGTTGATGCCGTGGGGACTCGCTGCAGGCCTTAATGTGCGTGAGCGAGATCGTGCCTGTGGGCAACCAGCGCACCCTGGGGTGCACGCTGACGCTGCTGGCCCGCGTCCATGGCGCGATGTGCTCGAAGAAGTTCGAGCGGGCGCGAGTGCGGACCTTGCTGGGGACCAGCGCGGCGGAGCAGTTCTCCCAAGGTGAGAACTGGCAGACGGCCTGGCGGCCCGCTGGGCTGGAGACGCCCAACTGGGCCGGGTGGTCGCGCCAGAACCAGGGCCAGCTCCGCATGGGGCGCAGCCGGGCGCGCGTGGTGGACAAGGTGGGGGCGGCGGCCGTCATCGCGGAGCAGGAGGACGACGGCTATCTAATGGAGTTTCGGGGGCACCGTGGAAAGCCTCAGGGCAAGGATGCCAATTACTAAATGCACGACGGGGGGAAGGAGTGGGCTGGCAGTTCTGCGTCCACCTGCCCCGTCACTGGCTAGCGCAAATTCGTCGGGCACGTCTGCCGCTGGCAGGGTGCATGGCGAGTGCGCGGGCGTCGTCCACTTCGGTGCCCGCCGCCTTGCCCCTGGCCGATAGTGATCTGGTCTTCTTGACCCCGACGGCGTGCGCAGCGGGGCCGCGACAGCCGGGCGGTTCGGCAGTGGGTGATCCTGCGCGTGCTGGTCCTCTCGCGCCCAGCGCTGGGTGTCGCGGCCTGCTGCCCGCCTCGCGGGCGCGCGGGCGCTGGGCTGAACTCGGGCCAGCTCGAGATGGTCAAGTCCCTCGAGAATGCAGGTCGCTCGGTGTGCCGCCTCGCTGGAAAGTCGGTGGGGGTGGCGGCGGCGAGGTGAGGGCGGCAGTGTCCGCTGTGCGAGAGAGGGGGGCCATGCCGGGCAAGCTGGAGTGCGCCCCTTGCAGCCGGTCGCGCGGTGATGGCGATCGAGTGTTTGGGTCGGGCAAGAGGCTGCTGGCTGCAGAGGTGGACTTCCCGGAGGAGGTGAGCGACTTCTTCCCCCCGCCAGGCTTTGGGCGGCAAGTCGGGGCGCTTGCGAGCGGCCGAGCGGCTGGCTGAAGGGGGGGGGAGAGAGGGAGAGAGGGAGAGAGAGACAGAGAGAGACAGAGAGAGACAGAGAGACAGAGAGAGATGGAGCAGAAAGAGAGAGAGAGAGGAGAAAGACAGAGAGAAAGAGAGAGAGAGAGAGGGAGAGAGAGGGAGAGGGAGAGGGAGAGGGAGAGAGACAGAGACAGAGACGGAGACAGAGACAGAAAGAGAGAGAGAGAGAGAGAGAGGCCGACCGGCTCGGCCCGCGGCGGCCCGCTGTGGCCTGACGGGCTCGCCGGCCGAGGGCGGGCGTCACGGGCGGGGAGAACCAGGCCGAGCTCGGCGGCGCAGGGCGACGCGCCCCCGAGGCCTTCGGGGCTAGGCGAGGCCCTGCGTGACCCAGGAGAGACACCTCGGCGCAGGCGCAAGTGAGCGTTGAGAGATCGACGTTGAGCGGGCGCAGCGCCCGACGGCACGACGGGCCGTTCCATAGGGTTGTGGATGTCGATCAATGGAGAGGAAGAACATTGGCATCCACAACCATAGGGGGAGCGAAACATGACATGAACGTAAAAGCCTGGAGGTCCGCACTGATTTCTCGGATCCGCGCTGGACCCCCCTCCCTGGCGCGCGGAGCGCGCCAGCGGCGGCGCCGGAGGCGCCGCCAAGAGGGGTCCAGCGCCGATCCGAGAAATTCGCGCGGATCTCCGAGTTTTTCTGTTCATTGTTCGTTGCCCTGTTCCAGGCTCCGCTCGGGGCCGCCCCGCAGCACTCGAGGCGCTCTGCCCCGCTGCCTCCTGGCCACGTCGCTCCTCTCCCTCTCTCCTCTCTTTCCCCTCCTCCCCTCCGCCCCCTCCCCCTCCTCCCCCCCCCTCCGCCTCTCCTCCTCCCTCCCCCTCCTCCTCCCTCCCTCCCTCCCTCCCTCCCTCCCTCCCTCCTCCCTCCCTCCCTCCCTCCCCTCCCCTCCCTCCCCTCCTCCCTCCTCCTCCCCTCCTCCTCCTCCTCCTCCTCCTCCTCCTCCTCCTCCTCCTCCTCCATCCTCCTCCTCCTCCTCCTCCTCCTCCTCCTCCTCCTCCTCCCCCTCCGGCCTCCTGCCTCCTGGGGCCTCCTGCTTCTTCTTCTTCTTCTTCTTCCCTCCTGCCTCCTCCTGTCTCCCTCTTCCCCTGTCCTCTTCCCCCCTCTCGGCCGCCGGCTGCTGCTGGCAGGCGCCGCGGTGGCGGCGTGGGCCTGGCCCTCGGCGTTGTGCCTGGCGGGGCGCTTCCCAGGCAGCGCGTCGGTCGTCTCGCCGTCGCCGTCGCCGTGCTCGATCGATCGATCGATCGATCGGTGTTCGAGGTTCGGAGAAGTTTTTGGTAGTTTTCGGCCACTGAGAGCCCGTTACGGGCCCAGGGACCGTCAGAAATCGATACGGGGTGAAAAGCTGCATGGGTTGGAGCCTGAGAGGGTTCCGCGGACTGCTTATGATTGGATTTCGGCCGCGCGCTCGCCGTCGCCGCCGAGGTCTTCGTGGCAGTCGTCGTCGTCGTCGTCGTCGTCGTCGTCGTCGTCGTCGGCATCGCCTTCGTCCGAAGAGGAGGAGGAGGCGGAGGCGTAGGTGGAGGAGGAGGCTGAGGATGAGGAGGAGGTGGAGGTGGAGGTGGAGCTGGATGAGGAGGCGGAGGAGGTGAAGGGAGAGGGAGGAGGGGGTTGAAGAGGGGATGGAGGACACAGGATGATGAGGAGGATGAACAGGGGTGTGAGTATGATGACGACGGTGATGGAGACGGTGACGTTGACAGTGACGGTGACGTTGACGGTAACGACGATTATGTTGATGATGATGATGATGATCACGATGATATCGATGAGACGACGGCGATGATGGTGATGATGATAGGGGGAAGGGATGGTAGTGGCGGGGATGATGCTGCTGCTGATGATGACGACGTTGATGATGATGAAATTGATGATGATGCCGCTGATGATGATGATGCTGACGATGGTGATGATGATGCTGATGATGATGATGATGATGGTTGTGGTGGTGGTGGTGATGATGATCAGGATGCGGATCGTGGTGCAAATGGTTGTGATGGTGGTTATGATGATACTGGCGATGATGCTGATGATGATGACAACATTGATGATGATGCTGATGATGATGTTGCTGATGATGATGATGATGCTGTTATTGATGATGGGGCCGGTGGTGGTGGTGATGATAATGCTGCTGAAAGTGGTGGTGGTCTTGGTGGTATCGAGGACGATGGTGACGACGATGATGATTGTGATGATGATTCTGATGATGCCGATGATGATGGTGGTGGTGGTGGTGATGATGATCACGATGGGCATGATGATGAAGCAGAAGAAACTCATGATGATGGTGACGATGATGATGAGGGCGAAGATGATGATGAGGCAGATGAGGATGATGAATACTGATGATGATGATGATGACGATGCTGATTCTGATGCTGAGGAGCATGAGGATGAGGGTAATAATGATGCTGACGGTGATTCTGATTATGATGGTGATGATGGTGATGGTGGTGGTCTTGGTGGTGGTAGTTATGATGATGCTGGCAACGATGCTGGTGATTATGAAGATGATGATGAGGATGATGAATAACGGTGGCGATGATGATGATGACGATAACGATGATGATGTTGTCGCTGATGGTGATGAGGATGATGGTGATGACGATGACGACGAGGATGGTGATGATGATGGCGATGGTGACGATGATGATGCTGATGAAGATAGTGATCATGAAGGGGGAGACGATGATGATGATGATGATGATGATGATGCTGATGCTGATGATCCTGATGATGATACGGAATGGTTACGATGACGGTGATGATGATGACGATGACGATGATGATGATGATGATGTTGATGCTGATGAGTGTGATATTGATGATGATGATGATGATGAAGAAGACGAAACTCATGAGCATGATGGTGACGATGATGATGAGGGCATGGATGATGATGAGGCAGATGACGATGACGACTAATCATGTTGATGATCAGGATGGTTCTGATGACGATGCCGATGACGATGATAATGACGACGACGATGATGTTGATGATGCTGATGATGATCAGGATGTCGTCGATGCTGCTGATGATGGCG
>CAUYUJ010018226.1:217500-262500 GCA_963575745.1 Prorocentrum cordatum
CTTCCAGGTCATGGGGCTCTTCCATCTTTTTGTCGGTTTCTCAGTCGAGGAGCTACAGGACATCATTACTTTTTCTGGTCAGCGAGATATCACGGGCTTCACAACAGGCCTGTCTCGGCAAAAGAGGAGGTCACACGGAAACTTACCCCGAAGGTTCCTGCCTCGTTCGAGCTCCGAGAGTGGCAGGAGGCCTCAACGTCAAATCTTTTGAACGGAAATAGGCTCACGAATGGGCTAAGTTGGAGCGGTGGAGAGAAGACATGGTCAAGCATGAATCCTTTGGTCAGCATGTGCCCGACGACCTCCCCACTTACGAGTCACAGCACAAAACGCTGGTCGCGCATATGGCAGCAGACCTTTGACCCAACAAGCACGTCGAGTCCGACGGCGCCAGTGGGCAACTCTCTCAAAGCGTTGCTCGCTGTAGGAGACGGTGCTCTGAGGCTTGTTGTTGATCTTCTTGGCGAGTTCGACGATGCCGTCGCGTTTCAGCAGGAGGGGAAGGACGCGTGGGTGGCTCGGAAGAAGCTTTTCGAGGATGGGACCAAGACGCACATCTGCTCGGGGGTGCGGACGTAGATTCTCCGAGCTTCGCGGAGGCACCTCTGTCTAAGAAGGAGAGGCGCACGGAGGTCGGCTCAGTTCCTGCTGGTCAGCGTGATGCTGGCGCTGATCACCCTGGGCAGGGGCGGGGGCCCGCACGCGCGCCTGGAGGTGGAAGAGGAGGTGCCGGGACTGGTTCGCCATCAGGTCGCCCGCCCCGCAACCATCGCGAGGCCAGGCGCTCTTCGAGGCCGTGGTTGAGATCATCGGATGTTGCCCCCCCCCGGGTACGCTCGAGGAGGTGCCGGGACTGGGGGCCCACGCCCGCCCGCTGAGCAGCCTGACGCCACCGCTGCGCCAGGCTCGGGAAGCGGTGGGGCCTCTCCACGGGCCAGCGTCAGAGAGCGTGCGAGTCCGGTTCGCTCGCATCAGTGCACGCTTTCGGCGGCAGGGGGGGCTTTCCAGGATCATGGTGGCGAGGTCCAATCTAGCGCTGGGGCGGCAGATGCCTGCGTGACATCGTCCGCGTCTTTTCACGGTGCTACGATTGGTGCCAACAGTAATTTAGAACGTGAGCTTCCAGCTGCCTGTCTCCCATGGGGGGTCCTTCCCGTCCTCCCCCAGACCAGCTCGCTCTCCAGATGAGCGCGGCTAATTGCAACAGTTGGGGGTTCATGAAGGGTTGTTTAACGGCTTGCTGCGACAGTCATGCAATTTTCGGTTCAGGAGCACCGGTTGTCGGATCCTGTCGCGATATCATCAGCATCGAGATTCTGCCTGAGGCATGGGTGGACATCGGTTGGGATCCAGGAGGTTCCTCGGGCGGAGTTGCTGTTTTCAGTAGGGACTTTTGCACCCTCCTTTGAGGGATCGCCCATCTGCCTGGAGGTGCTCCTTTCCTGGTCACCTCAGTTTGCGGTTTGCACACGCACGGTGTCGCGATCAGGCAGCTTGACTTGCTTGGCGCGGTAGGCAGCGTCACCATTCTCGAACGCACGAGCTTTGTATTGGGTGGAGATCTCAACTTTGAATCAGATGTGGTTCAAAGTTGAAAAAACCTAGAGCCGAAGTTGTCAGTTTTTGGCCCCCTACTTGTTTTGGCATTCGCGAGAGCAGCTACGACTCCTTCGTCTGGTCCTGTCTGCTGTCGGCCCTCTTCTCCTCCTTCTCTCTCCCTGGCGGCTTGTTTTTTCCGTGGCGTCATGTTTCGGGATCGCCGACCTCCCCCCCTCCTTCTCCCTCTCGCTCGTCCCCATCTGGCCTCCCCGTCCTCCTGCCCCTTTGCCTGCGCCTTTCCACCCTTTTCCCCTGGCCTCAGCGGGGGCTAGGTGTGTAGTCTCCTCGAGAAGGGCCGCGGGCCTGGCAGTGGCAGGGTGGGGGTGGATCGAGGAGGCCCCGCCCCGCGCGCGAGCGCGCGCGAGCGCGCGTGCACACGTTCGGGGCGGGATGCGGGATGCGGCTGCGGTCCTTCCGCCTCTCTCTTTGCAGTTTTTTTTCTTACCCCCCCTTCTCTCTATCTCTCTTCCTTTTTCTCTCTCTCCATCTCTCTCCCTCTCTCTTTCTTTGCAGCTCCTCTCTCTCTCGCTCTCTCTCTCTCTCTTTCTCTCTCTCTCTCTCGCTCTCTCTCTCTCTCTCTCTTTCTCTCTCTCTCTCTCTTTTTTTGTTCTCTCTCTCTCTCTTTCTTTTTTTTCTCGGATTGTTTTTACTTTGCCCCTGGGGGTCGTGCGCGGGCCCAGGAACGGCCCCAGCCCCCCCCGCGCATTGACGTTCTTGTAGGGAGTTCTAGCCCCCTGCTGCGGGCCCCCACTCGCAACCGTGCCAGGGGGGCACCCCGAGCAGGCCGAGGGCGTCGTTAGATACATTCGGCCCGCCTGCATATCCCCCGCGCGAGGGGCCTGCAGAGTTTAGGCTTCACCCAGACCTGCCCCTAAACGCCTCTGTTTTTTTTTGCCTCCTCCTCCTCCTCCTCCTCCTCCCTCCTCCTCCTCCTCCTCCTCCTCCTCCTCCTCCTCCTCCTCCTCCTCCTCCTCCTCCTCCTCCTCCTCCCAAACACAAGGATTTTACGACTTTTCGGCTTCCAGGGGTCCTCGCCAGCCCTGGGGCCGTCAAAAACCGAGTCAGGGGAAAAGGCCGGCGCCAGGGAGGTGGTCCAGACCTCTGGGGAACCGCGTGTCGAAACAAGAACCACGGCGTCGGATGCCCCGGCCGCGCCGCCTCTCGGGCCTCGCGCACCCGATCGAGTGCCAGGGCCGCGCGGAGCGAGTCCGCACGGAGTGCCCGGT
Organism: Prorocentrum cordatum; assembly: GCA_963575745.1. Classification (NCBI taxonomy): domain Eukaryota; class Dinophyceae; order Prorocentrales; family Prorocentraceae; genus Prorocentrum; species Prorocentrum cordatum. Next base: position 220,326 of record CAUYUJ010018226.1, read on the forward strand.
CTGTCCGGACCTGCTCCGTCCGGGCCTCGCCCCTGCTGCTTCTTCCCTGCTGCGCGCGCCCAGCTCGACCGCGCCCGCCGCCCTCCTCTTCCGGCGCCCGAGTGCCTCCGCCGCGCTCGTGCGGGGGAGGCGCCCCTCTCGCCTTCCGACGCCATCGTCTGCTCGCTCTGCCAGCGCCCGCCTCGGGTTTCGGCAGCAGAGCACGGGAGCCTCGCGTGTCCTCGCGAGTCCGCTTGTGGAGTGCGTGCGCGTGCGGTAGCGTCTGGTCATCAACGAGGGAGCGCCGAGTCAGCGCCGATGTGGAGTCGATCTGCGTCGGTCTAGCGTCGACTAGCCTTGGCGAGCGCCGATTCGCGTTGACTCGCAAGAGCCAGCGAGATGGTGCAGGAGGCTCCCGTGAGCTGCCGCATGATCCTGTCCTTTTTCGGCCCCGTCCTGGAGGCGGCGCAACAAAACTCTCGACGCCCAGCTTTTGGATGTCTGCGGCCTCTGGAGGCTGTCTTCCCTTCCGTCCCTGGGACTGTCGAAAGCGCATCAGAATCAGGAGTTGATTCTGGGGAAGGTGTCGAGATCCCCGGGGGGCCGTGTCACGAAAAAGATGCGACGTCGGAGCAGAAGGATCCCTCTTCATCCCTCCTTCCGCGGCCCAATTTGGGGTCACGGTGCCTGTCAAGCGCTGCAGGTCCACCTGCCAGTGCTCTCCGACGATATTTCACGTCAAGCCCACGTGGCGAGGTGCACTGGATTAGGTTCTCTATCTTAGTTTCCCAATGCGGCATGCACGGATAAAGTTTAAAGTTTTTGATGTGAGCTGCAGTGTATGGCAGGGAGCCGCAGCAGTGTTTCGCCCTCGAGCCCCTGGGCAGGGCGCCAACAGTAGCTCCTGCCCCATGGTTTCGGCTCAGGGGAAGTCTTCTAGAGAATGAGCTCGGCTATGCTAACTTTCCTCTCCTGCCTTCCGCCCCGGCTCTCTCCTCCGATGGACTTGATGGAAGAGTCTTCTTGCCATGACCCCTCCGTCGCGCCTCGCTCCTCGACCCTCTTCTTTCCTTGCCCTCCTCACACGTCCCTCCTCGCAGTCGTCGCTCCATGTCCTCACTAACTTACTTTACCTCCCCACCTCTCCACCTCTCCACTTCTCCATCTATCCCCCCCCGCCTCTCCACCTCCCCGCCTCGCCATTTTCTCGGTCTCTCCACTTTCCCGTCTGTCCAGCTCTTCCTCGTCGTTTCTCCTCGTCCTCCGCCCTGAAGACCTGCGGCGTGCCGCGGTCCAAGTTTAAAGACGCCCCTCTGGGGTTCAGGGGTGCGCAATGGGGGCCGAGAAGCGTATGCAGTTCGGGGCCTCCTTGCCCCCCTCTCCTCAGGCAGAGCCTCGGCTGACCCACCCAGCGCACGAGGCGCCCACGAGGCGCCCACGGGCGGGCACCAGGCTGAGGCTCGGCTGACCCACCCAACACGAGGCGCCCACGAGGCGCTCACGGGCGGGCACCAGGCTGAGCCTCGGCTGACCCACCCAACACGAGGCGCCCACGAGGAGCCCACGGGTGCCCGTCAGCTGGGCACCAGGCGATCTTTTGGCTTACCCATCCAATTCTGCAAGACACATACATGTTAGCCAGCGTTGACCCCGACCAGTAGATTATTGCACTGAGTATGAGGAAGCTATTTGAAGCCGTCGCTATGTGGTGTAAGCTATGTGGTGCAATCTACGTGGTGCGGGCTATGTGGTGTAAGCCATGTGGCGCAAGCTATGAGGTGCTCGTCGAGGCTGCGGCGGCCACAAGCCTCTTGCTAGCCCCCGGTGCGTTCTCACCAGCAGAATTTCCTGGCTACGGGTAGCCATCTGCACGGGGAGACGGAGGAGGAGGAGGAGGAGGAGGAGGAGGAGGAGGAGGAGGAGGAGGAGGAGGAGGAGGAGGGGGGGAAGGGGGCGGGGGGAGGGGGAGGGATGATGGGGGAGCAGGAGGAGGACCAGAGTGAGCCTATGCATCAACGATGCTGCGACACACCTTCTCGTTCCCAGCCCTCTCATGAGTCCCTACCGGCTTCCGTTTCACTGCAAGAGGCGCCCACTGGAACGACCAGCGCCCACATGAGCCTGCCATTCGGGTGCGAGCCCCGTTTTGAGGAGGGGCTGACTCGCGTCCTTCTAGCGCGTAGATAGGAATGCCGAAGAGTACGGCCATGCAGCTCAGCGAGGCGGCCACAGAGCGCCGCCCCCATCAGTGCGACCTGGCGCACAGGTTTGCACCTGTGCACCTTCTACTTTTGAGAGTTTCTGGTCTTCCAATCCAGAAAAGGAGGTCTCAAGCGAGAGCCCTATTTTTTTTGCATATTTTCTTAACGAAGGTGCGCGGCGCTGAGGCGAGAGCCCCATTTCGAAAAGAACCGGTCTCCATTCCTGTAACTGTTTCAAGGCGCTAGAATACATGTGCGTGGCGTTAAGGGGAAAGCTCCATCTTGAAAAAGAACAGCCTACATCCGTGCAGCTGTTGCGTACTCGTAGGACGACTGTGCGCGGCGCCAAGGCAAGAGTTCCACTCCGTGAACGACCCCGCATCCATCCGTGTGACTCTTGCAGTCTTTGAAGACGCATGCGCGCGGCGCTAAGGCGAGAGGTTCACTTAGCAAACGCCCCCCTCTATCCGGTCAAAGTTCAAGTCTCAGGGTCATAATCTGTGAGGGAGTCTCAGGCGAGCCTTCCGGCCCGCCCAGCCGACGCGTTTGGGGGTGCGGCGGGAAGGAGCTGTTGCGGCAAGTGCCGCCACAGTGCCAGCACAGCATTTTCGGTGGCGACTGTTCGAGGGTGGGAGAGCCGTGATGATGATGCTGATGCTGATGTGATGATGCTGATGATGATGACGACGAATACGATTACGATATTGAGGATGGTATCGATGATGATAATGTTGAAGATGATGATGATGATGATGATGATGATGATGATGATGATGTTGAGGATGATGATGATGATGATGGTGGTGGTGATGATGATGATGGTGGTTATGATGATTAGGATGGGGATGGTGATGGTAATGGTGCCAACGATGGTTTTGGTGTTGATGATGCTGACGACGATGATGATGATGATGATGATGATGATGATGATGATGATTATGATGATCATGTTGATAATTATGATGATGAGGATGAGCAGGATGAAGAAGAGGGTGATGGTGATGGTGATGATGGTGGTGATGATGTTGTTGATGATAATAAGTATGATTCCCTACCTAGGCTCTGCCTAGAAGGATTCTTACCGTCTAGCTTAAAGGGGCCGGGCAGTGGACCCCGCCCCGGGCGGTTCCCCCGGCATCCGCCCCGCGGTTCCCCTGGTTACGTCCCCTTAGCTTAGCGTTGCTTATCTCATCTTAGCTTAACTTATTTCATCTTAGCTTAGCTTAGCTTCATCTTAGCTCAGGTTTATCTTAGCTTAGATTACCTTCATCTTAGCTTCGCTGAGCTTTAGCATAGCAGAGCACAGCAGAGCATAGCATAGCGTAGCATAGCATAGCGCAGCACAACATATCATAGCATAGCCCAGCATAGCATAGCATAGCATAGCGCAGCATAGCATAGCATAGCATAGCATAGCGCAGCACAGCACAGCACAGCATAGCACAGCGCAGCATAGCATAGCATAGCATAGCATAGCATAGTAGAGCATAGCATAACACAGCAGCAAAGCAAAGGCAAAGCAACAGCATCGACCGCAAAGCAAAGCACAAGCAACGCAAAGCAAAGCAAAGCAAAGCAAAGCAAAAGCAAAAGCAAAGCAAAGGAAAGGCAAAGCAAAAGTAATGTGCGACAGATGCCGAGCTAGCCTCGATGGCCGGACCGGAGCCCGGGCAGTGCTACGCGCCGGGGCCGGGCAGTGCTACGCGCCCCGGGCGGTTCCCCTGGTCCCCTGGGAGCAAGCAAAAGCAACAGCAAAGATAAAAGCAACCGCGCGGTTCCCCCAGTTGCGCTCCCTGGGTGCCAAGCAAAAGCAAAAGCAAAGGCAAAAGTGAAGGCAAAAGCGAAGGCAAAGCAAAAGCATAGCATAGCATAGCATAGCATAGCGCAGCATAGCATAGCGCAGCATAGCATAGCATAGCATAGCCTAGCCTAGCCCAGCATAGCACTGCGCAGCATAGCATAGCATAGCATAGCACAGCATAGCACAGCATAGCTGCTGCTATGTATATATATATATATATGTACTACCGCTCCTACTAATGTTGCTTTCCTGATATTTATATATATACAGATATATATATATATATATATGTACTACCGCTCCTACTAATGCAGGAGGTCGGCGTTTACCGCTCCTATGTAGGGTCGCACTGGGATAATGCTGCTGATGTTGTTGTTGATGATGATGAGGATGATAATGAGGGTGATGAGGGTTACGATGATGATGATCACGATTCTGATATTGATGCTGATTATGAGGATCATGAATGCCGAGGGTTATGTCGACGACGATGATGCTGATTCTGATGATGCTGTTGATGTTGTTGGTGATGATTCTGATTCTGATGATGGGGATTGTAATGTTGCTCTTGATGAGTCTGGTGTTGACGATTTTGACGATGATGATGTTGATACTTATGCAGATGACCATGATGATGATGACGATGATGATGTTGATGACGACGACGATGACGATTCTGATGATGAGGATGATGATGACGATGGTGATGATGCTGCTGCTGATGATGATGTTGATGTTGATGACGATGACGACGATGATGATGATGTTGATCATGATTCTGATGATGATGTCGACGATGCTGATCTGATGATGATGTTGATGGTGATAATGATGATGGTGATGGTGAATATGATGATTATGATGATGATGATGATGTGAATGAGGGTTCTGGTGGTGGTGATGATGATGCGGAAGATGCTGATGCTGCTGCTGCTGATGATGATGATGCTGCTGCTGATGATGATGAAGATGATGGTGATGGTGATGTTGATGTTGATGTTGATGTTGATGTTGTTGTTGTTGATGATGATGATGATGATGATGATGATGATGATGATGATGATGATGATGATGGTAAAAGTCATACTAATAGTAACGGCAGTGGTGGTGGTGGTGGCGGTGTTGGTGGTGATGATGATGATGATGATGATGACGAGGAGGAGGAGGAGCAGGGCCGTCACATGCGACAACTTTCGTCTTCGCTATTCGAGGAGCTTTCATGGAACTCATTTGGGCCGTGTTGGGGCCGTCTTGGCCTCCTGTGAGGCAGTCTCGGGGGTCCCTGGCGACCCTCTTGGGCCGTCTCAGGGTCCTCTTGGGCCGTCCTCGGGCCAACTTATGCCGTCTTGGAGCTCTCTTGGGCAGTCTTGGGGCCCTCTCGGCCCTGTGGTGGGTGTCTGAGGGCCGTCGTGGGGCCGTCTTGGGCTTTCGAAAGGCCTTCTAAGGACGTCTTGAGTCCAATGGGATGCCCTCTTGGGCCGTCTTGGGGCCGTCTTGGATGACTCTTGGACCTTCGTGGGATCTCTTGAGCCATCTCGAGGCCCTCTTCGGAGCTTCTTGGGCCGTCTTGAGGCCCTCGTAGGCGCGGCTTGGGCCGTCTTGACCTGCCGGGCGCCCGAACAGGCGAGATTGCGAAAGTCATCCAATAAGCAAGGGACATCACCGACTTTGGCTTCTTCGGACCCTGTTAGAGGTCCCCTTATTGCACTCCTGGGCCCTCTTGGAGGCACCATGGGCCGTCTTGAGGCAATCTTGGGCCGCCCTGGGGGCATCCTGGCCGTCTTCGAGGCATCTTGGGTCATCCTGGTGCCCTCGGTTGCCTGCATGAGCCGTCTTGGATGCTCGGGACGCGGACCCATCGTTTTTAGCGAGGAATCGTGGCCTCGGGATCCCGGACCCTCGTTTTTTTACGAGGGATCGTGGCTTCGGGCGGGGGGAGGGCATGCAGTCAACGCGACTAGGGGGGGTGGGGGTGGCGCGGTGTCCTTTCTTAGAATGCAGAAGCCCTACCAGACAGCCCTTGGCATTGTTTTCCACGCCTCAACGTGCACAAGGCACGGTGGTGTGTTCTTTGGAACAGGGATAGAGGAGAAAGAGAAGGGGGAGGACGAGGGGGACGGGGAGAAGGGGGCGGAGGGGCGGAGTGGGAGGAGTGGGACGGGGAGGTGGGGAGGAGGATGATGAGGAGGAGGAGGCGGAGGAGGAGGAGGGAGGAGGAGGAGGAGGAGGAGGAAGAGGAGGCGGAGGAGGAGGAGGATGATGGATTACTAAGGGGACCGAGATGGTAAGCCTGGAGAAGGAGGAGGAGGAGGAGGAGAAGGAGGAGGAGGAGGAGGAGGGACGTGGACGAGTATGCTACTGCTGCTGCTGCTGCTGCTGCTGCTGCTGCTGATGATGATGATGATGATGATGATGATGATGATGATGATGATGAAGACGAAAATGATGAGTATGAGTATGAGTATGATGATGATGCTGATGCTGATGCTGCTGATGATGATGATGACGAGGATGAGGAGAAGGAGGAGGTGGAGGAGGAAGAAACGGAGGGGGGGACCTCCTCGCTGCATGGAGTTCTTGGCCCCCCTGCGGAGTTTATGGCATCGCGAACCCCCAGAGCGCGCAGCCCAGACCTACGAGCCGTGCCGAGCTCGAAAGAGATGCGCCGCCGCGTCCGACGATGACAAGGATGAGGATGACGAAGACGAGAAAGACGAGGACGAGGACGGCGGCGGCGACGACGACGACGACGGCGACGACGACGACCGACGACGATGTGGATGAGGATGAGTGCCAGGATGAGACTGGGGATGGGGATGAGGATGAGGATAATTCTGATGCTGCTGATCCCGCTGGTAATAATTATTCTGGTGATGATAATGATGGTGATGCTGATGCTGATGATGATTCTGATGATGCTGATGACGGTGGTTATGGCGATGGTGAGGATGGTTGTGGTGGTGATGTTGATGTTGATGTTGATGACGACGTTGACGACGATGACGACGATGATGATGACGATGATGATGAGGATGATGAGGATGATGAGCACGAGGACGATGAGGAGGGCGACGGCGACGAGGAACTTGACGGTGTGCCCTGCCGGGCCTCCTGCGGTCCCCCCTCTCGTCCGTGACGGCTGGACCGCCTCGCAATCCTGGTGAGAACTCTCTCCCAGACCGGCTGGAATCTGATTTTCAGGTCATCATCCTCATCATCCTCATCCTCATCCTCATCATCCTCATCCTCATCACCATCATCATCACCACCATCATCACCATCACCATCATCGTCGTCGTCGTCGCCGTCGCCGCGCCGCCGTCGCCGTTTCCGTCGTCATCGACGTGTCGAGGACAGCGACGACGAGGGCGACAACGATGACGGCGACGACCTTGTGCTTGTCCCCGCTCTCGTCCTCGGCCTCGTCCTCCCGCCGCTCGGGGGGAGGGAGAGGGCGTCCACCTCACGAGCGGCGAGCGTCTCTATGTCCACGCCCTCGAGGTCTGGCTCCCGGGGCGCGGCCCCGCGGATGCACCTGGCACGAGGATGGCTCCAAGAACCATTCCGACCCCGTGGATTTGAACCGATTTGGTTTCGGGAGTGCCGGTTTCGATCCGACTCGGCGCTGGATTCCGATTTCGGCTCGGATTTCTGCGTGTGTGCTTCTGCCTGGGCGGGTGGACGTCGATCCCGATGCCGTCCGATCTGCGTGCCGATTGCTGCCGCTTCGATGTACAGTGGAGGCCTATACCAAGAAACACCCTGCTAGCCTCCAGGGTGCCCTGGGTTTCTTGGGTTTCGAGGGTTTTGCTGTGGAAAGCGCGATGTTCCCACGCCAAAAATCAATGGACGTCCTGGTGTCTCAGGGTTGGGCTTCGTGTGGAAGGTTTGTTGTGTACTGGCCTCCACTGCACTTCGATGGCGGCTTCGACTTTCCAATCCGATTCCGGGCCATCCTTAGCTTTGGAGGAGTGCCCTTCTGTCCTTCGCGTCTGGACCTTCCACCCTGGTCCAGTGGTGTGCTCGTCGTTTCGGTGATCGAGGAGGAGAAGGAGGAGGAGGAGGAGGAGGAGGAGGAGGAGGAGGAGGAGTAGCAGGAGGAGGAGGAGGAGGAGGAGGAGGAGGAGGAGGAGGAGGAGGAGGAGGAGGAGAGGAGGAGGAGTAGCAGGAGGAGGAGGAGGAGGAGGAGGAGGAGGAGGAGGAGGAGCAGGAAGAGGAGGAGGAAGAGGGCCACGTGCCATGTGGGGCCTCGGGGCTTCGGCAACAGGTTTTTTTTTCGTGACCCACCGCCTCGTGGCCATGTCTCGACTGCACGCGGTCGCGCGAATGTGCGTTGCGCGCGGGGCCTCCGCGAACCAAGGCGCCCCGCATCCACGGGGTCGCGGCTCACGGGGCCCGGCCCGCGAGGCCGTGGGCACGGATGTGTTCTCCGCTCGCGAGCAGTACAATAATCAATAGTAGTTCAGACGCTGGTGGCGGATCACCGCCGCCCCCTGCCTTTTGGAAACGCCCATGCGGCCAAACGTTTGGCCGAAGTCTGGCCCCTGCAACCGTTGCTGAACCCCTTGAGGGAAACCTGGGGAGAGGAAGAGAGGAGGAGGGAGAAGCTGGAGGAGGAAGAAGAGGAGGCTTCTTGAGGCCCTATTTTGGCCACCTGGGGGCTTCCTGGGAGCCTGTGGGGTCTCCTGGGACCTCTTGGGGTTCTCCTGGGGCCTCTTGAGGACCTCTCAGGGGGCCTTCGGAGGCCATCGTGTTGCCCGCTTTCGGGCCGTCTTGGAGGTCTCTGGGGCCGTCTCGGGGCCGTTTTCGGGGCCTCCGGGGGCCAGAGCGTTAAACATTGCAAAGCGCCAGCGGGAAATCAAGGATTTTGGCCTCCTCGAGGTTCTCTTGGATCCTTCTTGGGGCGCTTAAGAGGCCTCGGCCTTGCCGTCTTGGGCCCTCCCTGGGCAGTCGTGGGCCCCTCTTTGGGCGCTTTTGGGCCGTCTTGGAGGTCTCTGAGGCCATCTTGGGGCCGTCTTTGGGGCCTCTTGGGCTGTCTTGGGGCCCTCTTGGGCCCACTTGGGGCCGTCTTGGGGGCCTCTTGGGCCGTCAGGGGGCCATCTCGGAAGCTTCTTGGGCGCTAATGGGGCAATCTTGGCGGCCTCTGGGACTGCCTTGGGCCGTCGGAGGGCCGAAACTGAGCAAACACTAGAATCCTTCAAAAGCCTGCGGAACATCATTGTTTTTTCCCAGCCGTCCTGTGGTGTTGGGTCCTCGTTTTGCAGAGACAGCGCCCTGCGTTCCTTCTTCTTCTCCCTTCTTCCCCTTTTTGCTTCTGCCCTTCTCGTCGCCATCGCCGTTATCATCATTATCATCATCACCATCACCATCACCATCACCATCATCATCATCATCATCATCATCATCATCATCATCATCATCATCGTTGTCGTCGTCCTCATCCTCCTACTTATCATTACCATCACCATAATCATCATCAGCATCGACATCAGCATCCGCATCAGCATCACCGCCTTCATCATTACCATCATCCTCATCATCATCCTCATCATCATCCTCATCACCATAGTCATCGTCATCGTCATCGTCATCCTCACCATCATCATCATCATCATCATCATCATCATCATCATCATCATCATCATCATCCATACCATCATCATACCCATCATTATCACCACCACCATCATCATCACCACTACCACCATCAACATCATCATCGTTATCATCAGCACCACCATCACCATCATCATCATCATCATCACCATCACCATCACCATCACCATCACCATCACCATCACCATCACCATCACCATCACCATCACCATCACCATCATCATCACCATCACCATCACCATCACCATCACCATCACCATCACCATCACCATCGCCATCACCATAATCACCATCATCACCATAATCACCATCATCACCATCATCACCATCATCACCATCATCACCATCATCATCACCACCATCATCACCAGCATCATCATCACCAGCACCGTCAACAACACTAACAAGAACAGCACTAACATCATCATCAGCATCATCGTCATCATCATGATCATCACCACCATCACCATCACCATCACCATCACCATCACCATCACCATCACCATCACCATCACCATCACCATCACCATCACCATCACCATCACCATCACCATCACCATCACCATCACCATCACCATCACCATCACCATCACCATCACCATCACCATCACCATCACCATCACCATCACCATCACCATCGCCATCACCATCGCCATCACCATCACCATCACCATCACCATCACCATCGTCACCATCATCGTCATCGGTTTCGGCACAACCCTCACACGTTTCGTGGCTTTATAGGGAGCTCCACCGAAGGCCCCAGTGGCACATTTCGCATGGCGTACCCACACCCGAGTCGGCACACCCTTCGCACGCTTCGTGGCCCCATAAGGGGGCTCCACTGAAGGCCCCAGTGGCACAGTCCGCATTGCGTACCCGCATGCGATGTAGTACACTCATCACACCTGTCGTGGTCCCATAGGGAGCTCCACTGAAGGCACAGTCCGCATTGCGTGCCCACATGCGATTTGGCCCCCCCCCCCCACGCGTTTCGTGGCCCCATAGGGAGCTCTGCCGAAGGCCCCAGAGGCACTGTCTGCCGGGCGTACCCGCATCCGATTAAGCACACCCCTCACACGTTTCGTTGTCCCATAAGGAGCTCCACCGAAGGCCCCAGTGCGATTTGGCACACCGCCTTCATATGGAGGCTCCACCGAAGGTCCCAGTGGCACAGTCCGCGTGGCGCACCCGCATGCGATTTGGCACACCTCTTACACGCTTCGTGGCCCCAAAGGGAGCTCCACCGAAGGCCCCAGTGGCACAGCCCGCATGGCGTGCCCGCATCCGATTCGGCACACCCTTCACACGCTTCGTGGCCACACAGGGAGCTCCACCGAAGCCCACGGCAGTCCGCATGGCCTTCCCGCACCGGACTCGGCGCACCCCTCACACGTTTCGTTGTCCCATAAGGAGCTCCACCGATGGCCCTAGTGGCACATTTCGCATGGCGTACCCACACCCGATTCGGCACCCCCTTACGTTTCGCGGCCCCATATGGGGGCTTCACCGAAGGCCCCAGTGGCACAGTCCGCATGGCGTACCCGCACCCGACTCGGCACACCCCTCACACTTTTAGTGGTTCTATAGGGAGCTCCGATGCAGGCCACAGTGGCATTGCCTGCATGGCGGCCCCGCCCCATTTCGGCACACCTCTCACACGCTTCGTGACCCTATGAGGAGATCCGCCGACAGCAATACCCACGACGACTGTACTCACAACTGCATATGGTTGCTTCCTTCGCCAGGATCATTTGCCTCTTCGGACTTTCCTGGAGGTCCTTTTGGGCCGTCTTGGAGGCCCCTTGGGCCGTCTTGGGCGATGTTGGGGCCACCTTGGACCATCTTGGGGGCATCTCGGCCCGTCTTGGAGACATCTTCGGGCCATCTTGGACCCTCTTTCGCTTCTCCCCCATTTTTTTGGCTGGGTGGGGCCAGGGTACTGGGGGCTGACGGCGGGGCGGGGGGCACCGCGCGCGCAGCGCCTCCCAAGAGTGAGCGCGGCGACCCTGGCCCACTCCCGCGAATCGGGCGCATTGGCAAGCGATCGTGGCCAACGCGCGATTCAATCGCCCCACCCACCCGCGCCTCTCGTCCGGCAAAGCACTTGCAGGGTCCGCTGCCGCGCAGGGATCGCAGGCGCGATGGCGCCGCGCCTGCGAGCGGCGCAGCGACAGGACGACCCTCGCGTCGTGCGTGCCATTGCCTGCTTCGCAGGGCGCGCTGGGGGGTCGGGGTGCCTGGCCCCCCCCTCATTTTGGCGCGGTCCTGGCTCGGCTCTTCCCTTGGCGGTGCTCTCCCAAGCTTTTTCCGCAAACTTGCTCTGCGCCGATAAGAGGGCGGAGGAGGAGGAGGAGGAGGAGGAGGAGGAGGAGGAGGAGGAGGAGGAGGAGGAGGAGGAGGAGGAGGAGGAGGAGGAGGAGGAGGAGGAGGAGGAGGAGGGAGGAGGAGGAGGGGAGGAGGAGGAGGAGGAGGGAGGAGGAGGAGGAGGAGGAGGAGGAGGAGGAGGAGGAGGAGGAGGAGGAGGAGGAGGAGGAGGAGGAGGAGGAGGAGGAGGAGGAGGAGGGTGGCCCGCCTCGCCGTCGCGGGGGCCATCTTGGCCGTCTTGGAGGCCATCCAGGGTCCGTCTTGGGCTGAGTGGAGCTAGGAATTGGAGGTCTTCCTCGTGGCCGGCGGGTTGGTTGGGCTCTCGTGGCCGCCCTGTGAGAGGGCCTGCCCCCTCCCATTTCCCCCCCCCCCCGTGCTCGCCGCCGATCCTCCTCTCCCGGCCTTCCGCCAGCACTTTCGGCGCAAGGCCAAGGCTGAGCCAAGCAGTGCGGTATCCGTGGCCCAACGCCAGACCGTCACTCCGGCAGGGATGAGCAAGCTCAACATCGACAACCTCAAGAAGGGCATCGGCGAGATCCTCGACGGCGCGAAGGCGAAGCCCCGCAAGTTCCTCGAGACGGTGGAGCTGCAGATCGGCCTCAAGGACTACGACACGACCAGGGACAAGCGTTTCGCCGGCACCATCAAGCTCCAGCACGTCCCCCGCCCGCGCATGAAGATCTGCGTCCTGGGCGACGCGGTGCACTGCGAGCAGGCTCAGCGTGCGGGCATCCCGTTCAAGAGCGTCGATGACTTGAAGAAGCTGAACAAGAACAAGAAGCTCGTCAAGAAGCTGGCGCTCGCACAGACGAACGTCTGAAGTAGGGGAACGACGAATGACATCAACAGAAAGGCTCGGAGGTCCGCGCCGCGGACCTCCGAATCTGTTAAGTTTATGTCATTCTTCGTTCCCCTAAGAATAAGCTTATTTCTTCTGAGGTCCGCGCTCTTTCTTCTTTGGTCGGCGCTTGCTCCGCCGCACTGGGGAGGGGGTGAGGGGAGGCGGATCCAGCACCGACCCAAGACAAATCCTCGCGGACCTGCAGTTACCATTTGAGCCACGGAAGGAAACGGTGTCGTCTGCGGCGACATTTGCGCGTAAGTTTGCCGCGCAAGATCCCGCATAAGCTCCCTCCTTTCCACGCGGTGTGCCACGCTGGCGGCCCGCGTAAGCCGCGGCGTAAGGCCGCTGTGTCTTCTCGCGCAAGACCGATTTCTTTCTGTCGCTCATCTGCGTTCCCTGGGCAATCTGCTGGGTGGGCTACACGATGCTCAGAGGGGATCCAGGAAAACTTGGAGGTCTTTGGCAAACCATCGTTTTTCCCTCAAGCGATATCGTAGCGCCTCTGATATTGTCTTCCGCATTCCTCTCTCCTGTCCTCTACATTTCTTCTCGCCGCTCATCTGCCCAGTGTTTTACGTCTGTACACTTTTCGGGTTTTCTTTCAGGCGCAGTCCTTCGACGGCTTCCTGGCTTCGCAGGTGCTGATCCCGCAGATCCCCAGGTTGCTCGGCCCCGGCCTGAACAAGGCCGGCAAGTTCCCGACCCTGGTGCAGCACACGGACGTTCTCGAGAACAAGGCTCCAGCGGCGGACGACACGGGTGTTGGGGAATGAGCCCGCTGAAGGCAGCTCATTGAGGCTAATGCGCCTTCGAACATGTTGCCTTCAGTCAGGAATTCTTGGCTTTATTGTTTTCTTGGCTTTCAGGACAAAACTTGCCTGCAGTGAGCGAGGGGTCCTCGTCGTGTGGTTCGGGGTCGTTTTCGTCGGCCCTCGGCTGTTTTCCAGCGTCGGGATGCTCTCCAGCAGCTGCGCCTCTCCGACAGCGTCCCAGGGGGGCCTGGATCGTCCCGAACGGCCGCCAGGGGCCCCAGACGGTGCCCGACAGCGAAGCGACGAGGACCACTGGTGTCGGACGAAGGGGGGGATTGGGAAATGGGGATTGCGACACCTGGTGCAAGCAGCTGATGTCGGCGCCGCCACGCCACGCTTTCCTCGATAGATGATCCCGGGCTCTGGGTCCACAGGCCCCCCCTCCCAGATGGGATGGGTCTCAGGGTCCCTCGGGCCCCCCCCCTGCTGATTGGGGGGGGGACGACGACGACGACGACGACGACGACGGCGGCGGCGACGACGACGACGACGGCGACGACGGCGACGACGACGACGATGACGGCGACGGCGACGACGACGACGACGACGACGGCGACGGCGACGACGACGACGACGGCGGCGGCGGCGCCGACCTCTAGAGCCCTCCGACGACGACGGCGGCGGCGGCGACGACGACGACGACCTCCAGAGCTCTCCTGGAGCACCACAGTACCACGCCACACGCCACACCCACAGCACCACACCACACCCACTGGGGGGGGGGAGGGTGGGCATCGCGCGGGGGGGGGCCGATGGCATCAGCATGGGTGGAGGGGGGGCCAGACCCTGAACCATATATGGCCTCCTGTGGCGCTGGGAGGCGCTGGGAAAATCAGCCGCATGCAGCTGATTCGCTCCACTCCCGTTTGCCATCCCTCTTTCGTCCGCCTCGAAAGGTGACCGACATGAAGAGCCAGGTGAAGTTCCAGCTCAAGAAGGTGCTCTGCATGGGCGTGGCCATCGGCAACGTCAACATGACCCCAGAGGAGCTGAGGATGAATTCGCTAATGGCTATCAATTTCCTCGTGTCGCTGCTGAAGAAGAACTGGAACAACATCAAGCGCCTGCACATCAAAAGCACGATGGGCAAGCCATTCACGGTCTACGGCTGAGTGCGGAGAGATCCGTCGAGCCTTCGATGGAAATGAACTTCCTCTAGAACCCCTCAGATGTTCTTGGAGCGCTTTGATGTTCTCCAGAACCAATTCTGAACGCTTCGCGTATTCCCACCAGCCCACCCAGAAATGATGCCCATGCGGGCTGACGGAAGAGAGGAGGAACAAACACATACAGCGAAACAGAGGGGGGAACAATGATGATCTGAAAGATGTCTGGGAACGAGGTGGTGAGGCCCTGCAGGGTACTTATCTTGGGCTTATCTCTTGGGCCGTGTGGGGGGCGATGCTGATGATGCTGCTGCTGCTGATGACGATTATTAGGATGATGATTTAAATGATGATGACGATGATAATGATGTCGATGTTGAGACTGATGATGATGATGATGATGATGATGATGATTATGATGGTGGTGCTGATGCTGCTGCTGCTGATGATGCTGGGGGTTAGAGATGGTGATGCTGATGATGGGGCAATGAGGATGATGCTGCTGATTATGATGATGACGACGACGACGACGATGATGATGATGATGATGACGATGATGCTACTGATGATGATGGTGACGACGATGACGATGACGATGATGATGATGATGATGATGATGATGATGATGATGATGATGATGATGATGATGATGATGATGATGATGATGTTTGTGATGATGATTATGATGATGGCGACGATGCTGATGACGATGGTGATGATGATGGTGATGTTGATGATGACGATGCTGTTGTTGTTGATGATTGTGATTCTGCTGCTGATGGCGGCGATTTTGCTGTGGATGATGCTGATGAGGGTGGGGGTGTATGGTGGTGATGACGACGACGAGGACGATGATGATGACGACGACGATCCGGGTTCTGATGATGATGATGATGATGATGAAGATGATGATGCCGATGCTGCTGATGATGATTCTGATTATAAGTTTGATTATTATGACAATGAAGCGGGTGACGATGATGATGCTGATGATGATGGTGCTTATGATGATGAACATGATGAAGATGCTGATGCTGATACCGATGATGATGATGATGATAATGATGATGATGGTGATTCTGGTTATGATTATGCTGACGACGATGATGATGACGATGCTGATGCTGTTGATGGTGACGTTGGGGTTGTGGTGATGGTAATGGAGATGATGATGCTGCTGATGATGATGACTAATGATGATGATGATGATGATGATGATGATGATGATGATGATGATGATGATGATGATGGTGATGATGATGCTGATGATGATGACGACGACGATGCCGGTGATGATTCTGCTGATGATGATGCTGATGATACTGATGATGCTGATGATCACGATGATGAGGATGATGCTGATGATGCTGATGCTGCTGCTGATGATGATGATACTGATGATACCGCATGAAACTGATGATGCCGATGACAGCTATGGTTATGACGATCAGTTTGTTTATGATTATGATCATGATGATTATGATGATGCTGCTGCTGCTGATGATGATGATGATGATGGTGATGATGATGATGATGATGCTAGGGGTGACGCTGATGGTGATGATGCTGATGACGATTCTGATGACGATGATGATGGTGGTGTTGGTGGTGATGATGGTGATGATGATGATAACGATGATGATGACGACGACGGTGGTTCTGGTGGTGGTGGTGATGAAACCTTATGATGCTGATACTAATGATGTTGATCATGATGAGAAGGAGGAAGAGGAGGAGGAGGAGGACGAGGAGGAGGACGAGGAGGATGAGGATGAGGAGGAGGAGGAGGAGGACGAGGAGGAGCGGGCCACGAATATAAGGAAAAGGAGGAGGAGGAACAACACATAATATCGATAATTGTAATATTACCACAATGTTTCATTAAGAATAGTGATTTATGATATGATGCTGATTCTGATGATGCTGCTGATAATGATGGTGGTGATGCTGATGATGATGATGCTGCTGCTGCTGATGATGATGGGTGATGATGATGATGATGATGATGATGATGATGATGGTGGTGGTCATAATGATGACGAGGAGGAGGAGGAGGAGGAGGAGGAGGAGGAGGAGGAGGAGGAGGAGGAGGAAGAGGAGTAGGAGTTGTAGGAGGAGGAGGAGGAGTGAGGAGCAGAAGGAGGAGGAGGAGTGAGGAGTGAGGTGTGACGAATGAGGAGTGAGGAGTTCGGAGTGAGGAGTGAGGATTGAGAGCGAGGAGTGAGGAGTAAGGATGAGGATGAGGAGGAGGAGGAGGAGGAGGAGGAGGAGGAGGAGCAGAAGCAGGAGGAAGAGGACGAGGAGCCTCTTTGAGGACTCTTGGAACCATCTTGGGGTGTTCCTGGGGCCTTCGTGGGGTCCTCTTTGGGCTTTCTCGGGTCCCTCTCGGGGCCGTTTTGGGGGATCTTGGCGTCCTCTTGGGACTCTGCCTGGGGGGGTCTTGGGGCGATCTTTGACCCTATGGCTCAATAGGGGGGGGGGGGTCCTAAGTTTCACCCCCCCCCTCCGGAGGCTGAATATTTCTCTCTTGGGGCCCTCTTTGTACTGCGGGCCATCTTGGGGCCTTAGATACCCATCCGAAGGCAAAAAGATAGACGATGAGAAGGCAGCCGTGATTTTTTTCTGGTAGGTTTTAGACGAGGGGGGCTCTTGGGGCCGTCTTGTAGCCCCATCGGGGCCTCTCGCGGGGATGTCGGAGCCTATCTTGAACAGTCGTTGGTTATCTTGCGCCGTGGAAGAGTGAGGGCGGTCCTCGCTCGTCACCTTACGCCCTCTTCCTGCAGGATCCAGACCGATCCGATCCATCAGATTCGATCTCGAGTCCGATGCGGCCCGCCCCGATTCGGTCGCCGTTCTCCGGCGGTCCGATGCGGCCCGATGCCTGCATGGCGCTGCGGTGTGCATCCTGGCGCGGTCGATCCGAGCCAGTTTCGACCTCGGTGCCCCTGTGTGCAGCCCGGTCCGACGCGCCTTCCAGCTCGACCCGAGCTCCCGATGCGGTGTCGGCTGCTCCTGTCCCGTCCGCCCTTTCGCTCTTTCCCGCCCGACCCTCATCGAGGGAGGCAGCACGGGGGCCATGACCAAAGTGTCGCGGGATCTCGTCGATGCCGATCTTGGTCATGGTCCGTGTCGGCCGTCGCCGATGCGCAAAGATGATTTTGCGAGTTGACACTGACCAAGATCGCGGTGGCCAAGATCGACACGACGTTTCCGCGCTCGGTCTTTGCCAGGGCGCCCGTTCCCTGCCCCTCCGCCTAATATCCTTTGCCTCCTCGCTCTCGGTGGTCCTCGCTCCCCTCGCTCTCTACCTGCTGCCCACCGCCGCTCCTCGGATCTCCTCGCCCGTTCGCTCCCCCTCCACGCCGTGGTCTCCTGCCCCCCTCTCCTCGTCTCCTCCCTCCCCGCACGTCGCTCACTGGCTCTGCGCCTCCCCGCTCCTCGCCCTGCTCGCCCTCGCAGAAGCAGAGAACGGCAGAAACGTAAACCCTCTCGAGCTCCGCGCGGATCTCTGGGATCGGCGCTGGGCCCTGCCGGCGGCGCCTCCGGCGCCGATCCAGGAGGTCCGCGCGGAGCTCCAACAGCTCGTGTTTCTGCAGTCTGGCCGCATCGGCCTGCTCTACGCGGGAGTCTTCTTCCACGTCTGAGCGCTTTCCCCTCCCCCCTCCCCCCGCGCGGCCGCCCTCGTCTTTTTCCTCCCTCTTGCACGCTGGACACTTCGCCCTTCGGTTGCCCCGAATCGCCACACGCTGGAGCGGCCTGCTTCTGCCCCGCCGCCGACGAAGCAAAGTTTCTGCAGCCTGTTGGTGGTATACGCTCTCTACCACCTCGCTCCTCGCTCCTCGCCTCGGCCACGCGCAGAGGGGGGTAAGGGAAAGGGGAAGGCTTCTTAGAAGCACCCCTGCTTCTTAGAAGGCGCGGGCCTTCTCTACACATGTAAGGCCGGCGCCTTCTAAGAAGCAGCCCCCTTCTAAGAAGCCTTCCCCCTCCCCCTACCCCCCTCTGCGCGCCGCCAATCGCCGTCCCCCTGCTCGCCCGCTCCACCCTCCCGTCGCGCCAGAGCCGCCGCTGCCCGCCTGCGGCTCCAGTGGCACGTAGGCCACCCCAGGGCGCTTTCGCTCGCCCGCCTCCTCCCCCCTCCTCCCCGCTCCTCCTCCCCCCTCCTCCCCCTCCCCCGCCTCCCCCTCCTCCACAATTACTCAATATGAAAATATTCTCCCTCTTCCCCTGATGGCGTCCGGGTGATGGCCGCGCACCCTCCGCGTACTGTTTTTTTACACACAGGATCCCCGGGAAATCCCGGGAAACGACTCTCGCTGAGGCGCCGGCGTCATTTTTTCCCAAAATGCTGCTCTCGTTGAGGCGCCGGCCTCATTTCTGCTCCCGAATCGTTCCGAATCGTGCTCCCGCTGCAGCGTGGGCCTCATTTTCGGATCGGTGTTTGGCCTCCGTCGTTCAGGATGGCGTTCTCGCCCCAGCGCGGGCCTTTTTCTCGCGCGCCCATCCGCCCGCCACCACCGCGCCGCACCGCCACCACCACCACCACCACCACCACCACCACCACCACCACCACCACCACCACCACCACCACCACCACCACCACCACCACCACCACCACCACCACCACCACCACCACCAACCACCACCAGCACCACCACCCACCACCACCACCACCACCACCACCACCACCACACACCACCACCACCACAACCACCACCACCACCAGCACCACCACGCACCACCACCACCACCACCATCACCACCACCACCACTACCACCACCACCACCACCACCACCACGACAACCACGCACACACGCACGCACGCACGCACGTGCACCACCACCCACTACGCACGCGCGCGCGGAGCCACAGGTCCGCTACGACACGCGTCCGCGGATAGAGAAAATCAGCGCCATGGTAAGGGATGGGTGGGAGGGGTAGGACGTCAGATATGACGCGAGCGCACCTAGCTTGCCCTCCTCCCCCTCCCCCTCCTCCCCCTCCTCTTCGCCCTCTACAGCTACACCATGAGTACTACTCTCTTCTCTCCCCTTTTGACCTCTGGAAGATGTCGGGCCCCTCTCCGCCTATTGTTTTTTTACACCGGATTCCTGTGAAATGGGTTTTCGTTCAGTTGTGTGCTTGTTCTTATGTTTTTTGTTTTTTCTTTGTTTTCAACTGTTGCTCCCGCTGAAGCACTGGCCCCATTTCTGCGCCTCTGGTTGTTTCAAATCGTGCCCCCGCTGTAGCGCGGGCGTTTTCGGTCCTTCTAAATAGGCCCCAAAATATAGACAATGGGCCCCTGGAAAAACCATCGGAAGTGACTACGCAGTCGGTGTCGATTCGTTGATTTCTTTACTTCAGGGCGTCGTCGTTTTCAGGAAGCATCAAGCGGGAGCCCCGCTTCTGCTTTGAGAAGGCGATTTTGGAAGCAGAGCCAGCGAGTGCTCTCCATCAGTCCCGCCTTGTGTGGAGTTTTTCGGGGAGCCCAAGGAGCTAGACATGGAGCCGCGACTCCAGGTCGGCCCAGACCTTTCGGAGACGATCCATTTACCCTCCAAGGAACCCGGCGCCATGCCATGACATGCTGTGTGGTGTTGTGTTCTGCGCCGCTGTGTGATGCCATGCTCTGCGTTGCAATGCTTTGTGATGCAACGCTTCGCTGCGCAATGCCACCTCATTTTATGGCATGCTATGCTCTGCCATGCTCTTCTACGCCGTGTAATTCCTTGCTCTACCATGCGTCGCATACCCTGTTGCGTTCATCGCCCTGCTCGGCATCCGACTGTGCGAATAGAGAAGGTATCTACGCCATGGTGAGGATGGAAGGGAGGGGTGGGTCGTCAGATATGACACGAGCTCACCTAGGTTGCCTTTGCCCCTCCCCCGTCTCTTCTTCCCCCTCCTCCCCCTTTATCCCCCTCCTCTTCGCCCCTTCTCCTCCTCCACTCCCTCCTCCCCCTCTACCCTCCGCCTCCTCCTCCTCCGTCTCCTCCTCCTCCTCCTCCTCCTCCTCCTCCTGCCTGCGGAGCCATTCTGGCTCAAGTTTTGAGTTTCCCCGCGAAACCAGTGGATACCGCCGTTCCGCGTCCAGTCTTCAGTGTTTTCACGTGCAGTCCGCCCTGCACGCAATTCCTTTTTCCTGCTACCCGCGGAGCTTGCAGGAACCCGGTGTGATCAGTCTTGTGCTGTCTTCGATGATGGGCGGTGTTGCTGGCAATGCTGGGAACTACTTCGGAAAAGACGAAGGGAGGCGGCATTGGCGTGGCAGTGCAATTGGTGCGTCAACGCTCGGAACGAAGCTCGTTCGTGGAACTGCGCCGACAAACCAAACTGCTCGATTTGAGGAGCAGCGAGGGGAAGTGCATGCGGGGGGGATCGTGACGAAGGCTGTCCCTCATCTACTTGAAGACGCGTGTCAGGCAATCTCCAACGTGCGATCGGCAGCAGTGCGGACCCCATCCTCTCAGCATCGCGTGAACGGGTTCAGAAAGAGTGGTGACAATCGAGGTCAAGAGGTTGGCGGCGAAACCTTTATGCGCGCAGCTCCACCGGGTCACGAATTGCTGCTGGGCTGTCGAAAAGAAGCGGGGCGCACATGCCGCGGCGATCGACGGTCTACGTGCGGCCCAGGCCAGGCTTGCAAAGGAGGTGCTCTCAGGAATCCGTGCGGGGTTGGCAGCGCTCGAGGAAAAGTGGAGGCAGATCGCGGCCGCCGTCCCAATTCCGAAGGTCCGTGGAACGCCGTCTTTCAGGTCAGTGGTGGCGGGCATCGACTGCAATATTGGCGATGCCGGTAAGATGTTGCAGGCGCTCGGAGGAGACGAGAGCTTGGCGAAGGAGGCTTTCGAGTGTTTCGGGAAGTTCCGCGAGCCCAACGAGGCTGCAGTTGCGAGGGCACGGGGGGTCCAGGGCTGACATCGACGCTGCCGTGCCAATGGGCGGGGACGACCTCGACGGGATGTGGGAGTTGTGCAAGGCCGCTTTCGGCGAGGACCCACCCCCAGCCGCGGCGCGAGATATTCGGGCGGCTGTCAAGCCGTTTGGCGAGGCGCGCGGCAACCGTGCAAATGAGTCCACAACCAAGCGTGAAGTTTCATAGCGGAGCATTACCAGTGGTACTTCCATTGATGTTGTGGCAGTTGGTGGTCGCGTGCCCATGTTCGGTGGAGTTTGCTGCTGCGCCATGGGCCAGCGCGTCGCCGTGCCGAACCAGGACTGGCGTGGTGGGTGAGCCCGCCAGCGCTGCTGCAGTAGGGGTGATGGCCCTCCTGCCAGGGTTGGAAAGCAGAGGTCGGGGCGTGGCCCTTCCGAGCAGGTGCTGATGCCGTCGCCGCGTTCTGCCGAGGCAGGTGTGTGTGTGTGTGTGTGTGTGTGTGTATGTGTGTGTTTTCCTGGGTGGGGTGGGGTGCGGTGTGGGGGGGGGGGGGGAGTCCGTCGCCGCTGCCGGCCGAGATGCCGTGACTCAGCGCTGTGCAGTAAGATTGATGCCCCCCTTGCCAAGTTCACTAGATAATGGCCAGGTCATCGTGGAGCTGTTGCAAGTCGGAGATGTCCGCGGGCCATGGGTGAACTAGTTTGGCGCGGTCGACCCAGCTATTTTTGATGTGGTCTTGTGGGCGCCGGCGTTTCAGTGCTGCCCAGGTACGGGCATCGAGTTCGGCAACGGGTCCGAGCGCGGTGGCAAGGCGAGCGAGGCCAAGTTCGGCAGCTACGATCGCGCTGAGCAGATAGAGACGAGAGACCACGTCGTCTCGATCGCCGCTCCGTGCGATAAGTAAGCAGTCGCACGCTGTGGATAGAGCGCTGTTGTTGCGGGGATATCGCCCCGATGGGCGCTGGCTGGCAGGCGAGCAAAAGAAGGCCCGTGGCGCGGGTGTGCCAGGGTCGTGGACTCCAGCGATCAGTTTGGGGCGAGCAGGTGCCACCGGTGGCGTGGCCCCCTGTCGACCCAGGGGCTGCTTATTTCCAGTCCCCCGGTGCCCCGCGATCCTGTCTTGGTTCCTGGAAGGGCTGTCGTTAGTCGTGCGCGCTGGGGTTCCATTGGTGGAGTTGTTGTCATCTAGCTGTACCTTTCCGTGTGCGTAGGTTTCGACGGCGGGGGCGTGGGTGTCCTCGCGACCGTCGCCGAGTATCTTGCCGCGTTGAAAGCGAATGGGCAGGCGTGGGCGGCGGGGGGGGACTTTTGCATGGGTCCTGAGCGAGTCATGGAGTGGTTCAATGCCGCGGAAAAAAATTCAGTCGGCCCCGGCGCCCCGACCTGCAGGCAAGCGAAGCCAGCTGCGGTCAGCTATTCCTTCGTTGTGTCTGAGCAGCTGGTGAACATTTGTTCGGCCTCACGTGGGCGAAGATGGCGATGCGTCTCCTCGCGTGCCCGCGCGTGTGCCTGCCCGTGAAATCTCGCGGTGTCTGTTTCAGCGGGCTTCGGTCGCACCAGCGACCTCCAGGATTTTTTCCACCTGGATGTGGCAGATTCCCGCCAGTGTCTGGGTGGGGAGGGCTGCGAGCTAAGCTGGGGGTGGTCTTAGGTGGTCGGCGTTTGGTGGCGTGTCGGGGTGCTGATCGGCCTCGAAGTGTAGATGCTGGACAGGCTGGATAACGTGGATGCGTTCGACTGCAGGAAATTCCAAGGGAGATGCGGTGAACCCAAGGCGGAATGAAAGCAGCCTCAGCCCAAACCGCCGCCTTTTCCAACAGGTCTGGACGAGTGTAAGGTCTGGCAGTTGGATGAGTCACTTCAGAAGCGCGCAGAGACGACGTGCGCGATGCCGGTAAACTTGCAATGTTGGTCTACGATTGGGTTCTTCAGTCGCGGCGAGAGAGAGATGGTTGGGTGCGCGGGCATGTGTCGGTCGACGACTGCTTCCTCTACGATCGGATAGAGTCGAGGCTCGCAGATGAGCGCGCAGACTTTGCTGGGCGTGGGTGGGTGGGTGGGTGGGTGGGTGGGTGGGGGGGCAAGGTGATGGGGCGCGCGGGGCAGCCAGGTGCCAAATGGGCTAAGCGGGCCAACGAGGCGCTCGTTGGGGGCGCGGCCTGCGCCCGCAGTTTCAGTCGCGGTCGTGAGCTCCCGAAGGTAGCTCAGGACACCGACGGGCGTGGGCCGTGCGAGCAGGCAGACGATTCGATGGCCGATTGGCAGTGCGCGTGGGCAGTGCGCAGTTGCAAGGCTTAAGAGTTGCTGGGTGGCGCGGAAAAATGAGACTCCCTATCCGAGATTGTTCGCCTCATCCGTAGGGCCTTGAAGAGTGCCCTTGCCAGGGCCGCCTTAGGACTGTTGAGGTTGCATCCTGGATTCATAGAGCTTAATTGTGATGAATGTTCGGCCTCCCTTGGTCTCCGTGACCATGCCCGCGAGAGGATTTTGTTCTGGTCAGTCCACGGGGTTCGCGGGTGGCTCGCGGGGCTCAGTGCGCCCGCGGGCGGTCGTGGGTTGATCGCGCCTTCGCGACTGGCAACGCGGCTGGCGCTCTGCTTTCGGGGTAGCGGATCCGCGTTCCTCCTTCTCGGATGCAGCTTTATTCGCAACCTCGACGCCGAGACTGCAGCGGCCGCGCGCAAGCGCGATATGCGCAAGCGCCACGAATGCACGATCGGGAGAGGGCTGTGGGACGAGGCCCGAGCCCAGAAGCATCCCTTGCAAATGATCTGGGCTCTCCTTTTGTTTTACCTTTGTTCTTGTTTGGTCGAGGCGTTTTTTTCTTGGCCCACGGGCGTCTCTGAGTAATCGAGGGATGCTGGCTGGCCGTGGCCGCGCCAACGCCGTGATGCACCTGCTTCTGCGCCGAGTCGTAGTCAGGTTGCGATCTCTGTTCAAGAGTGTTAACCCTCGGGTCTTGATGGGCGACGCGAGCTTCCAGGGGATCGGTGGTGGCCCGAGGGGCTCGGGGCCGTTCTCTGGGATTGTGTTTTGGTTTTGTCGGCAGGTGTTGAAGGTTGGGCTGGTGCTTCGCGTGTCCAAGAGTGGATCCAGTGCGCCCGCCGCCCATGCTGCCTCGCAGTTATCCGGCGGCGCTCGCGTCGCGAGGCGCAGGGGGCGCGGGCGCGTGCAGACCGGGGCGTGGTGTTTTAGGCGGGCGCCCCCAACGGCTCGCTCCAGTGGCGGAGTCGTCCCCAGAAGGTCTGGGAGCGGAGTTCTTAGCTCCGAGCCAGGCAAATGGTGGGCGCTGTCGACCATGGTGGGGGCTTTCGGGCTCGCCGGCCTGCTGCCTGCGGGCGCGCGCGGTGCTGGCGCGAGCGGTCTGTTTGGCGCCGCTGAGTGGCTCTCAGGACGCTGGCGGAGTCCATGGTCGGTGCCAATCGGTCGGGGCCCCTCGAGAGGATTTTGTTCGGGTCAGTCCACGGGGTTCGCGGGTGGCTCGCGGGGCTCAGTGCGCCCGCGGGCGGTCATGGGTTGATCGCGCCTTCGTGACTGGCAACGCGGCCGCTGGCGCTCTGCTTTCGGGGTAGCGGATCCGCGTTCCCCCTTCTCGGATGCAGCTTTATTCGCAACCTCGACGCCGAGACTGCAGCGGCCGCGCGCAAGCGCGATATGCGCAGGCGCCACGAATGCATGATCGGGGAAGGGCTGTGGGATGAGGCCCGAGCCCAGAAGTATCCCTTGCAAATGATTTGGGTTCTCCCCCTGTTTTACCGATGTTCTTGTTTGGTCGAGGCGTTTTTCTTGGCCCACGGGCGTCTTTGAGTGATCGAGGGATGCTGACTGGCCGTGGCCGCGCCAACGCCGTGATGCACCTGCTTCTGCGCCGAGTCGTAGTCGGGTTGCGATCTCTGTTCAAGAGTGTTAACCCTCGGGTCTTGATGGGCGACGCGAGCTTCCGGGGGATCGGTGATGACCCGAGGGGCTCGGGGCCGTTCCTTGGGATTGTGTCTTGGTTTTCCGAAAGGTGTTGAAGGTTGGGCTGGTGCTTCGTGTGTCCAAGAGTGGTTTCATTGCGCCCGCCGTCCATGCTGCCTCGCAGTTATCTGGCGGCGCTCGCGTCGCGAGGCGCAGGGGGCGCGGGCGCGCGCGGACCGGGGCGTGATGTTTGAAGCGGGCGCCCCCAACGGCTCGCCCCAGTGGCGGAGTCGCCCCCAGAAGGTCTGGATGCGGAGTTCTAAGCTCCGAGCCAGGTAAATGGTGGGCGCTATCGACCATGGTGGGGGCTCTCTGGCGCGCCGGCCTGCTGCCCGCGGGCGCGCGCGGCGCTGGTGCGAGCGGTCTGTTTGGCGCCATTGAGTGGCTCTCTGGACGCTGGCGGAGTCCATGGTCGGTGCCGATCGGTCGGGGCCCCTCGCCGCGTGGCCTGCGATTCAGAAGGGTAGGTTCTGCGATCCCGTTTTTGAGGCCGCGGTTCCTTTGCTCATGCGACGGGCGGCTGCGATCTGGGATGGGGTAATTTCCCACGGGTTGCTCCAGAGGGGCCTGGATGGTCATCGGGATTAGCTCAGAGCTTAGATGACGCGGCGCAGGTGCAAGGGGCCGATCTCGGCAGTCATTCTGTCTTTGTGTAGGATCGGTTGGAGCGTGTCGCCCACGCGCACAGTTATCGACGATCAAGGTAGGTCCTGGCCCCTCCCCAGCGCGCCCCCGCTCGCTGCGCGAGCAGCTGAGGTGGTGGTGTGTGGGGGTGGGGGTGGGGGTCGGGCGGCGAGCGGCCAGGGTCTTATCCTGGCGTGTCCCCGAGGCGGAAGGCTCTGATGTTTTGTGGGTGCGAGGCTGGCGCCATGGTGCTCTTGCCATCTGCGGCGCCGGGGGGCGAGGTGGCGCTCGGCGCCGTATCCGCGCTGCTAAGTGGCCCCCGTCCAGCGCAAACATTTGGGATGTGCAGATTTGATTTGTCTCTTCTGTTCCTCGGGGCGAAAAGGGCCCTCGGCCCCGTTTCTATTTTTGTGTTGGAGTTCGTGATTTCCATGGTTCTCTCAGGCAGGTTAATCGGGGTGGTGTCGAGTAGCTTCGGGCTGGGCTGAGGGGCCGAGGTGGGGCTGGCATTGTGCAGCCTGATTGGGGCGCGCTTCAGTTGGTGCAGCGTCTCCCGTCGGTTAGCAGCGTGCCCCCTCGGGTCCCCGGAGACGGCCCCCTCGCGCTCGCGAGGCCGCGCCTGTGCCGCCGAGGGAAAGCGCGTCTGCGCTGGCGGCTCGGGGCTGGCCAGCAGCGCCCTGGACTGAGGCGGTGGGGGTCGGGCGCCCTGGAGATGGCCCTGGGGCTCTCCGTTCGCGCGGTGCACGGGGCCCTCTTTGGGCGGCGCCAGGCGTTGCCAGTGGTGGAGAGACGCGCCTTCTACCGGGCGGTCAGGCGTGGCCCGAACGATGTCCAGGCTGTTTCTTTTGACCTTCTGAGTGCCGACGATGAAGGGAACTCGCTGTCGCCCGAGCTTGCGTCGGGCCATGCCTTGCGCGCCTCCGCGTGGAGGAGGGCGTTCGAGCTGCGCGGTGATTCGAAGCGCCCCCCCTCGTTTGCGCGGGCCCCCGCTCGCCGCGAGTGGGGCGCCATTGTCTCTGGAGGTGGTGCCGGTCATATTGAACTCGAGCCATTTTTTCGCAGGGCTCCCGTCTGAGAGCGTCGCTGCGCCTGGACTTCAGTTGGCCTGCAGCGAGGGTCCCTCGGGTAGATCGCGAGGCAGTCGGATTTTTTTGGCCCGTTGTTCGCAGTCTGTGGCTGCCCTGGCCGAAGGGGGCGTGTCGACCCCGCCCCGTGGTGTGAAGCCGCGGGTTGACAGCAAAACTATGATGCTGGGGCACGACATTTTTTATTCCCTTCTAAAAGGCCGTGGAGATGCAAGCGGTGTGATTCGCCAGCTCAGACAGAGGCCTCGCTCGCGCAGCTGTGATAGGGCGGCCGTCGGGCCTGCGCGCCATCGGGCGCCTGGGTCATTCAGATTACATGCCAAGGCGGCCCCCGCAGCTTCCGAGGCGGCGCGGGTTGCTGTCGGGGTTGCCGACCAATGCTGAACCTCGTGTTGCTGTGTTCGGGAAGTTGTTTGGAGCTCGGGCACGAAGTGAAGGAGTCAGGTCGTGTCCCATTCGGCTCGGTTTGCTCTGCCTAAAGTGTCCTGCCAGACGGGTCTTGTCGTGGGTTCGGCCGCAGATTCTTACTGCGCGAGGGATGAACCCCAAGAGGGGCGATGCCATTATTTCATGTTGTTTCGGACTAGCCGGGCGGGGTCTGTCGAGTAATGACTGTCCCTTCCACCTTGCAGGGTTGCGTGCTGCAAATACCTGATGACCCCCCCTCCCCTGGTCCCGTGCACTGCCGCTCGCTTGTCGGTGGGCCTTCCCGATCGAGCGAGTGATGGCCCCCTCGAATCAGTCGTTGGGGCTGTTCCTCTTTGGCCGAGGCGCTTGTGGATCCCGCTCGCGCTCCCAGGCTGCGCCACTTCCTCCTCCTGCCGGAGACCGGTCGGCGAACCTGTAGACATCGGGGGGGCGCAACGGGAGGGGGGGCAATGCGACGAGGGAGCGGGAGAACGAGAGATTCAGTTCCTTGAAAAAAGAGGCTTTCCTCCCCTCCCTCCTCTCCCTCCCTCTCTTCCCTCCTTCCCTCCCGCCCTCCCTCTCCTCCGTCTCCTCGGTCTCCTCCGTCTCCTCGGTCTCCTCCCTCTCTTCCCTCACCTCCCTCCCTTCCCGCCCCTCCCTCCCTTCCCTCCCCTCCCACCCCCTCCCTCCCCCCTCCCTCCCCTCTCTCCCTCCCTTCCCCCCCCCCCTTTCCTGGTGCTCATCCCTCCCCTTGCCCTCCCCTTCCCCCCTTGCTCCCGTCCCTGCTTCCCCTCCCCCCTTTCCCCTCCCGTCACATCCCTTCCCCTCCTTCCCTCCGGGTCTCCCTTCTGGTCTCCCTCCTTCCCCCCCCTCTCCCTCCCTCCCCCCCCCTCCCTTCCCCTACCTTCCCCCTCTCCTTTCCCCCCCTCCTCCTCCCTTCTTCTGGGCGCCTCCGGGCGGCGCGGTGCGCCCGCGCTGGGCGCGCCGTGGCGATGGAGGGCGGCGACGGCCCGCGGGCGGAGGGCAGGAGGCCTCCCCGGCGCCACCGGCCCCCGTGGGTCCCTTTTCTTCCTCTCCTTCCCTCTCTCCCTCTTCTCCCCCCCTTCCTCCCTCTTCTTTCTCCTCCTCCTCCGCCTCTTCCTCTTCTTCTCCTCCTCCTCCTCCTCCTCCCTCCCTCCCTGTTCCCTCCTCCCTCCTCCCTCCTCCCTCCTCCTCCCTCCTCCTCCTCCTCCTCCTCCTCCTCCTCCTCCGCCTCCTCCTCCTCCTCCTCCTCCTCCTCCTCCTCCTCATCGTGCTCCTCCTCCTCCTCCTCCTCCTCCTCCCCTCCTCCTCCTCCTCCCCCCTCCTCTTTTTCTTCCTCCTCCTCCTCCTCTTCCTCCTCTTCCTCCTCCTCCTCCGCCGTGGCGCTGGCTCGTGCGGTCGAAGGCGGGCCTGCTGGTGGAGACCGCGCCGCAGCATGACCTCGTGCAGTCTCCTAGACCGGCCCCTGTCCCCGGGGCGCCCCAGCAAGGCCTTGTGTAGTAGGTGGAAAGTCTAGCTTCATGTCTGGTGGGCGCCGCGGTGCCTTGCGACGCCCATATGGACTTGCGCATACCGCCATGCATGCCGACTTTCCCGTGGTGGCCGACCTTGTCGGTTGCAGGGTTGAGTTCGTCGAGCGAGTCGCCGTGCTACTTGTCGAGCGCCGATTTTCCAGATGGTCGGTTATGCGTCATAGGCGACACCGGCGCATGGACGAACCTCTGGGGACTGCGGTTCGCCTTGAGTTTGACCCGCAAGGCGCCGCGGGCGAGGTTGCGGCCCTCCGAGGAGAAGTTGTCAGCCCCGCCGTGCGCGGCATGAGTTGGCAATGGGTCACAGGTAGCGCGCTGCGAGGATCGTTGCCCTATCGCGACGACTTCCCGCGATGGCGTGGCCAGTCAGCGCAGCGTGCGCGCTCCGGCAGTGGAGGGCGCAGGTGCTGACCTCGTTGCCCGAGTATTTTTTGCAGTTCATGCGGTCCAACGACGGGGTGGTGGATGCGGGCGTTGACCACGAACGCTTCGCCTTCCTTGGGCCAGGCGGCTACGAGATCACACGAGGCCCTGGCGCCGTCCACTTCGATCTGCCGTCTGCGCCGAGCGGCCATTTGTGCATGCCCGTCGACGGCTTCGGCAAGCTTCGCCCGTGCCCGACTGGCCCGCCGCCCGAGCGGCCCGCGCTGCAGGCGGTGGGCAACGACGGCCAGGATGACGAGGCCACCGACGGAGGCGAGTTCAAGACATTGACGCTCCAGCTCATCAGCCCTCACGCACGGGCGCCCTCGCAGGGCGCGCCCGGGGCCGCGGGCTACGATCTTTGGGCCTGCGCGGACGTCAGTACTGAGACCTGTGGTCGTGAGCTGGCGTCGACGGGCGTGGCAGCCCTAGCGCCGCCGGGCGCTTGCGTTCGTATTGCTCCTCGTTCTGGACTCGCCCTCAAGGGGGTCGATGCCGTGGGCGGCGTGGCGGGCCCAGACTTCATGTCGCGGCGAGATCAAAGTGATCATGTTGAACATTGGCCCGCGGGCGTACGTGGTCGAGCAGGGCCGCTGGATCGCCCGCATCATCCTGGAGCGCATCATCAACGATGCAGAGATCGTGGCCGTTCCCGACCTTCTTCCGTCGTCTCGTGGATCTGGCGGCTTTGAACACCCTTACATGGCGTTCTTTAGCCAATATTCCACAACGAGAGAGGGGGTTAACGCGACATCCGAGGGGTCTGCTACTGCTGTTGTTGCTTTTGTTGTTGCTGTCGTTGTTGTTGTTCTTGTTGTTATTGTTGTTGTTGTCACTGTGGTTGTGGTCGTGGTCGTGGCTGTGGTTATTGTGGTTGCTGCTGTGGTTGCTGTTTCTGTTGTTGTTGTTGCTGATGTTGTTGCTGCTGCTGTTGTTGTTGTTACTTTGTTGTTGTTGTTGTTGTTGTTGTTGCTGTTGTTGTTGTTTTTGTTTGGTTGTGTGTTTGGGTGTCTGTTTGTTGTTGTTGTTGTTGTTGTTCAACTACTGAAGAGAAATGCTTGATCCCCCCTCCAGTGATCATTGTGTTTTTTGAATTGAAGTGCTTCCCCCAGGGTTCGCACCCTGTAGAAAGTTCATCAGGGCAAGTCACTGGGCTCAAACTGGGCCCCTGGCACTACAACAACCACGGCTCCCTGTTTAGATTTCGTCACAATTTATTCCCACATCGCGCTCTCGCGCGGGACCTCCTCACAATGTGTATACGAATCGCGCTGTCGCATGGGACTTCTTCGCAATTATTCAGACGATGCGCCTTCCGCGCTCAGGAATCGCGCTCTCGTTTTTTTTGTGTTTGTTTTTCTTTTCTTTTCCCCCAATGTTTCACACTGTTGGGAATCGCGCTATCGCTCGAGACTTCCTCGCGATTCAAGCAAGACCCATGCTTCAGCGACCCGCCTGCTCGACCTGGTCGCCTGGGCCCGCCTTCCCGGCCTGCCCGCTATGGGTCTGCCCACCCGATCTGCCCGTCTGGTTCTACCACTTGTTGACAGCTCCTTGCCCCCTCCTGCTAATTTCTCTCGTGTTCCATCCTTTCCCCTCCCCGTTCTATTCGTTTTCTCCTTCCAAGGGGTGCGCTACATGCGCGTGGTAGGTAAGGAAACATACTCCCAAGGGGGTACGATCGAAGACGACGAGGGTGGGTGCCGAGTGTTTGCGACGTACGTATTGATTGGCGCGTGAGAAGGTAGGAGCGAACAGTCTTAAACTGATTGTTGTTGCTGTTGCTGTTGCTGTTGCTGTTTTTTGTAGGTGGTTGAAATCATGTCGGAGTAATATCTATTGTTGATCCCCCCTCCCCGGTACACATTGTATTTTTCAAGTGAAGTGCCTCTCCCAGGGCTCGTGCCGTACCTTGTTTTATCAGCAATCGTCTTGAGCCTCAAACTGCGCCCGTGGCCCCCGAGTCAACAACGGCTCCCGCCTGACACTTCCTCAACATTTATCCCCACATCGCGGTCTCGCGCGGGACTCCCTTGCAACTCTACAGAAATTACGCTCTCGCGTGGGACTTCTTCGCACTTGATTCAGACCGCGCGCGTTCGACACTCAGGAATCACGCTCTCGCTTTGGCTCATGTCATGGTTTACTTGGGAATCTCGCGCTATCGCTCGACGTTTCCTTGCGATTCATGCAGGACGCACGCTTCAGCAACGGGCTTGCCCGACCTGGCCGCCTGGGCCCGCCTTGCCGACACGCCTGTTAGGGTCTATCCGCCCGATCTGCCCGTCTGGTTTTGCCATGGTTTTTTGTTCATAGCCCCCCTTCTGCTACTCGTTTTTCGCGTGCTCGATCCTCCTCCCTCCCCCTTGTCCCTTTCTTGCATCCGTCCTCTCCTCCCCTGCTGTGTGGCTACATGAAATACATTATGCAGGTAATAACCCGGGGACATATCCAACCCTTTTAAGCATGTGGCGAGTATACATCGGATCGCTCAATACAAAAGAAATCGTTCAATGATCCGCGATGCCCTTGAACGCTTCGCCAAAGAACGTCGGGCCATAATCAGATGTTCCACATGTGCGGCGTCATTCTTAAGAGTCAGGTTGTCGGAAGGAGAGCGACCACGAGGGGGCGTGGAATTCGTGGGAGTAGTAACGCCTTGCGCTTCGTTCGCATTGTAGGACGGCGCTTTGCAAGGGTGCCAAGCCATCTAAGGACGCAAGGGTGCCGTTGGGAATGTTATCCGTCCTGATCTGTCCACGGGCACGGAAGTGGCGACAGTTTGACAGATCGCAGCTTCCCAGGGGGCGGCGAGTTATAGATGCGATGTGCGTAACCCGTCATTCCGCTGGCCCTCCCAGAAACCCATCGCAACCCCCCACGGGGCGGCGAGGTCTCGTGATGATCCGCCTAGAAGCCCACGAGAGTGGCGACAGTTTGGCAGATCGCAGCCCCCCCACCGGAGGGCTGGGAGGTCTCGTGGTGATCCGCGTAAGACGTCAGTCCGCTGGACCTCCCAAAAGCCCACGAAAGTGGCGACAGCTTCGCAGGTCGCAGCCCCACCCCCCCCTGGGGGGACGGCGAGGTCTAATGGTGATCCGCGTAAAACGTCTTTCCGCTGGCCTTCCCAGGAGCCCACGAAAATGGAAACAACGTTGCAAATCACAGCCCCCCCAGGGGGCGGCGAGGTCTCGTGGCGATCCGCGCAGGACGTCATTCCAGTGGCCCTCCCAGAACCCCACGATAGTTGCGACAGTTTCGCGGATCGCAGCCACCCAGGGGCATGCGAAGTCTCGAAATGATCCGCGTAAGACGTCATTCCGCTGGCCCTCCCAGAAGCCCATGAAAGTGGCGACAGTTTCACAGATCAGTCCCCCAGGTGACGGCGAGGTCTCGTGGAGATCTGCGTACAACGTCACCCCGCTGGCCCTTCCAATGCCCCGCGACACTGGTGGCAGTTTGGCAGATTGCAACCACCCAGGGGGCGGCGAGATCTCGCGGTGATCCGCGTAAGACGTCACTCCGCTGGCCCTCGCAGACGCCTACGAACATGGAGACAGTTTCGCAGATCGCAGCTTCCCTGGGGGCGGTGGGGTCCTCGTGGTGATCCGCGTAAGAGGTCGCTCCGTTCGCCCTCCCAGAAGCCCACGACAGTTGCGTCAGTTTCGCAGATCGCAGCCCCCCAAGGGGCGGGGAGGTCTCGTGGTGATCCGCATAAAACGTCACTCCGCTGGCCCTCCCATAAGCCCACGAAAGTGGCGACATTTTCGCAGATCGCAGCCCCCCCCAGGGGACGGCGAGGTCCCATTGGGATCTGCGTATGACGTACCTCCGCTGGCCCTCCCAGAAGCCCACGAACGTGGCGACATTTTCGCAGATCGCAGTCCCCCAGGGGGCGGCGAGGCCTCGTGGTGATCTGCGTGGGACACCCCTTCCGCTGGACCTCTCAGGAGCCCACGGCAGGTGCGACAGTTTCGCAAATCGCAGCCCCCCATGGGGGCGGCGAGGTCTCATGGTGATCTGCGCGGGACCCCCCCCAGCTGGACCTCCCAGAAGCCCACGAAAGTGGCGAGATTTTCGCAGATCGCAGCCCCCCTTAGGGGACGGCGAGGTCTCATGATGATCTGCGTGGGACACCCCTCCGCTGGACCTCCCAGGAGCCAGCGAACGTGGCGACATTTTCGCGGATCGCAGCCTCCCCCCTCCAGGGGACGGCGAGGTCTCATGTTGATCTGCGTGGGACACCCTTCCGCTGGCCTTCCAGGAGCCCACGAATGTGGTGACATTTTCGCAGATCGCAGCCTTCCAGGGGACGGCGAGGTCACGAGGCAGGAAGGAGGAGGAATAAAACGAGGAGGACGATAATGAAGGGAGGAAGGAGATGGGGGATGCTGCTGATGATGATGATGATGATGATGATGCTGATGCTGATGATGATGACGATGCTGACCATGATGATGATGATGATGATGATGATGATGATGAGGATGAGGATGAGGATGAGGATGATGATGCTGATGCTGATGCTGATGCTGATGCTGATGATGATGGCGATGCGGATGCGGATGAGGATGATGATGGTGGTGATGATGATGATGGTGATGGTGATGATGATGATGCTGATGATGATGATGATGATGATTATGATGATGATGATGCTGGTACTGATGCTGATGCTGATGATGATGATTATGCTGCTGATGATGATGATGATGACGATGATGATGATGATGATGATGATGATGATGATGATGATGATGATGATGATGATGATGAGGATGAGGATGAGGATGAGGATGAGGAGGAGGAGGAGGAGAGGAGGAGGAGGGGGAGGAGGAGGAGGAGGAGGAGGAAGAGAGGAGGAGGAGGAGGAGGAGGAGGAGGAAGGAGGAGGAGGAGGAGGAGGAGGAGGAGGAGGGGAGGAGGAGGAGGAGGAGGAGGAGAGGAGGAGGAGGAGGAGGAGGAGAGGAGGGGGAGGAGGAGGATGATGAGGAGGAGGCGGAGGAGGATGCGCAGATTGAAGTGGAGACCGCAGTGCTCTATTTAAAACGAGTGCCCAACACAGGAGTGTTGGGACGGCATCTATTCATTTATATGTACCGCCAAAGGAGTACGACCGAAGACGAAGAGGGCGGGTATCGAGGGTTCGGGATATGTGTTCTGAATGGCCCGCAAACAGATGAGAGCGAACAGGCTTGAGATGATTGTTTTTATGGTCGAAGAAGAAGAACTCTCACTTCCAAGGAATAATTCTTGTTAATTCCCGCTTGTCTGGTAATCATTGTATGTGTTCCTCCCGAGGCTCGCACCCAGTTTTTTTTACAAGGGAAAGCGAGGGATCACCAAACCGCAGTGTTGCCCCCTGGTTTACAACAGCAGCGGTTCCCGCCTGATATTTCCCTACACTTTATTCCATAATCGCGCTCTCGCGGGGGACGTCTTCACAACGTATGCAGAAATCGCGTTCTCGCGGGGGATTCCCTCGTAATTTATCCAGACGCCTCGCCCTCGACATTCAGGAATCCCGCTTCGCTGTGGATATCTTCACGATTTATTTGGGAATCGCGCTATTGTTGGAGACTTCCATGCGACTCATGCGTGACGCACGCTTCAGCAACCCGCCTGCTCGACTTGGCCGCCTGGGCCCGCCCTCCCGATCTGCCCTTTAGGGCCTACCCGCCCGATCTGCCCGTCTGGTTCTGCCACGTGTTTTCTGCTCCTAGCCCCCTCCTGTTACTCTCTCTCTTGCTCCATCCTCCTCCCTCTCCCTTGTCCCTTCCTTCTATCCGTCCTTTCTTCCCCCGCTTTGGGGGCTGCACGAAATACACATTGCAGGTAAGAAAGAGATATACCCGCAAGGGGGTGCGATCGAAGACGAAGAGGGCGGATATCGAGGGCGTGGGGCACACGTGTTGAGTGGGTCGCGAGCAGATAAGAGCGAACAGTGTTAAACTGATGGTTGTTGCTGCTGATGATGCTGATGAGTTCTTATATCTAAAGAATCATTATTGCTGATCCCCTCCTCCGATAACCATTGCATTTTTCAATCAAAGTGCTTCTTCGGGGCTCGCACCCTGTTTTTTCAGAGGGGGAGGTGAGGGGCCACCAAACGGTACCCTTGGTCTCCGGTTTACAACAAAAGCGATTCCTGCCTGAGACTTCCCAACAATGTATTCCCAATTCGCGCTCTCGGGCGGGACGCCCCCACACTTGATTCCCTAATCGCGCTCTCTCGTGCGACTTCATCGTCATTTATTCAGACGCCGCGCCCTCGACACTCAGGAATCACGCTCTGGCTGTTTACTTCCTCACGATTTATTTGGGAATCGCGCTATTGCTGGAGACTTCCTCGCGATTCACGCAGGACGCACGCTTCAGCAACCCGCCTGCTCGACCTGGCCGCCTGGGCCCGCCTCCCCGACCCGCCCGACAGGTCTACCTGCCCGATCTGCCCGTCTGGTTCTGCCACGTGTTTTCTGCTCCTAGCCCCTTCTGCTACTCGTTTCTCTTGTGCTCCCTCCCCCTTGTCCCTTCCTTCCATGCATCCTCTCTTCCCCTGCCTTTAAGCGCTGCACGAAATACACGTTGCAGGTAAGAAAGAGATACACTCCCAAGGTGGCACGATCGGAGACGAAGAGGGCGGGTTTCGTGTTGAATGAATGGTTCGCGAGCAGATGAGAGCGAACATTCTCAAACTGATTGTTGTTGTTGCTGTATTCTCATTTCTGAATGATAATCGTTGTTGATCCCCCCTTCCTGGTAACCATTCTGTTTTTCTAAATTAATGCTTCTCCCGGGGCTCGCACATGTTTTAACACGGGAAAACGGGGTGTCACCAAACTGGGTCGTTGGGCCCCGAACTACAACAACAACGGCTCCCGCATGATACCCCTCACACTTCATTCCCCAATTGCGCTTTTGCGCGGGACTTCTCACAATTTATGCAGGAATCGCGCTCTCGCGTAGGACTTCCCGCCATTTATTCAGACGCCGCACCCTCGACACTCAGGAATCACGCTCTCGCTGTGGATTTCCTCACGAATTATTTGAGAATCGCACTATTGCTGGAGACTTCCTCGCGATTCACGCAGGACGCACGCTTCAGCAACCCGCCTGCTCGACCTGGCCGCCTGGGCCCGCCTCCCCGACCCGCCCGACAGGGTCTACTTGCCCGATCTGCCCGTCTGGTTCTGCCACGTGTTTTCTGCTGCTAGCCCCTTCTGCTACTCGTTTCTCTTGTGCTCCATCCTCCTCCCTCCCCCTTGTCCCTTCCTTCTATCCGTCCTCTCTTCCCCTGCCTTCAGGGCTGCGCGAAATACACGGTGCAGGTAAGAAAGAGATATACTCCCAAGGGGGCACGATCAGAGATGAAGAGGGCGGGTTTCGTGTTGAATGAATGGTCCGCGAGCAGATGAGAGCGAACATTCTCAAACTGATTGTTGTTGTTGCTGTATTCTCATTTCTGAATGATAATTGTTGTTGATCCCCCTTTCCTGGTAAACATTCTGTTTTTCTAAATTAATGCTTCTCCCAGGGCTCGCGCACTTTATTACATGGGAAAACTGGGTGTCACCTGGCCGCTTGCGCCCGCCTTCCCGACCCGCCCGACAGGGTCTGCCCACCGGATCTGCCCGTCTGGTTTTGCCACGTGTTTTCTGCTGCTAGCCCCCCTCCTGCTATTCTCTCTCGTACTCTATCCTCCTCCCTCCCCCTTGTACACTTCTTCCATCCGTCCTTTCCTTCCCCCGCTTTGGGGGCTGCACGAAATACACGTTGCAGGTCAGACAGATATATCCATAAAAGGGGATACGATCGAAGACGAAGAGGGCGGGTATCGAGGGTTTGGGATATGTGTGTCGAGTGGCCCGCGAGCAGATGAGAGCGAGCAGTTTTAAACTTATGTAGTTGTTGTTGCTGCTGCT
Source organism: Prorocentrum cordatum (assembly GCA_963575745.1). Lineage (NCBI taxonomy): Eukaryota > Dinophyceae > Prorocentrales > Prorocentraceae > Prorocentrum > Prorocentrum cordatum. The sequence goes on from CAUYUJ010018226.1 coordinate 257,902, forward strand.
GCTTTCGTTGTTGTTGTTGTTGCTGTTACTGTTGTTGCTGTTGTCGTTGTTCTTGCTCCTATTGTTGTTGCTTTGCAATCGTAGTAGTAGTAGTAGTAGTAGTAGTAGTAGTAGTAGTAGTAGCAGTAGCAGTAGCAGGAGCAGTAGCAGCAGCAGTAGCAGTAGCAGTAGCAGTAGCAGTGGCAGTGGCAGTAGTAGTAATAGTAGTAGTAGTAGTAGTAGTCGTCGTCGTAGTAGTAGTAATAGTAGTAGTCGTAATATTATTAGCAATATTAGTTATATTATTATTATTAGTAGTAGTAGTAGTTGTTGCTGTTGTCGTGGTTGTGGTGGTTGTTGCAGTTGTTTCTGTTGATGACGACGACGGTGGTGAGTATGATGATGATGATGATGAGGCTGATGCTGATGATGCTGCTGATGGATGGTGATGGTGATGATCGTGATGCTAATGATTCTTCTGATGATGGTGGTGACGATGGTGATCATGACCATGATCATTATGAGGATGCGGCTTGTGCCGATGATGCTGATGATGCTGCTGATTATGGTGATGATGATGCTGATGATGATGGTGCTGCTGCTGCTGCTGATTAATGTGATGATGATGATGATGATGATGATGGTGATGATGATGTTGATGATGCTGGTGATGATGATGATGATGATGACGATGATGATGATGATGATGATGATGATGATGATGATGATGATGATGATGATGATGATGATGATGATGATGATGATGATGATGATGATGTGATGATGATGATGATGATGACGATGATGATGATGATGATGATGATGATGATGATGATGATGATGATGATGATGATGATGGCGATGATGAGGATGCCGATTATGCTGGTGGTGGTGGTGGTGATGCTGCTGCTGATGATGATGCTGATGATGATAATGGTGGTGATGGTGATCATGACGAGGAGCAGGAGGAGGGGGATGAGGTGGAGTGGGAGGGCGGGCAGGGGAACGAGGACCATGGAGGAACATGGAGGAGCATGGAGGATCAGGAGGAGGAGGATGAGGAGGAGGATGAGGAAGAGCAGGGAGGAGGAGGAGGAGGAGGAGGAGGAGGAGGAGGAGGAGGAGGAGGAGGAGGACTACGTGACAATGTCAGTTCTGGACTGCAGGGCCGCTAGCCTCCTTGGGCGTGTGAAATACACTTGGACGCCTTAGCCCTCTTCTCTGCAGTACTGAGAGCTTTGGGCCATTGGCCCTTAGAAACCCTATTGAGATACTCCTGCCTGTGGGGAAGTATCTTTGCCAACCACAGTTTGCCGAGATCTCTCAATTGCTGACTGGCATAGCACCCGCAACTGATACAATACCAAAGCTTAAGACCGTCATGAAACTGCATGACATGAGACTCGTGCACCCATCCGCCTGCTATGTGCAGCTTGGCCTGTGGAGGCTTATTTAACATGCAACCGTTGTGATTGAGCATAGCAAAGCATGGCGAGGCCCGCCACTCCGTGAAAGAACTATGAGAAGCCGACCCTCCGCATCGGAGGCATCCTCGACCACTGTCGTCGAGGGCATGGCTGGAGGAGAAAAGGGCGAGGGAGGCAGCAGCATGGGGACAGGGGGGGGAGGCAGGTGATCCTTTTTCCCCTGGGTTCCCCCGCTTCAGCCTTCTCGCTTGCTTCGGCGGTATAGGCATCGAGCGAAGCTCTCAAGATACGTATGCGTACAAGAAGCGCTCGCCTTTCATGCATCAAAACGGAGTGGCGACACGATTCTGGCAGTCTCGTCTCGTGCGCTGCCCAACCTGCAACTTCATCCACTATGGTATTAGCCGTAACGGCCCATCGCCTCCGAGGGTTGCGGACTATATCCTCGGGGCTCTGCTGGGAGTGCACACAAACAACAGTGACCTCGTGTGCTGGGTCCCGCATAACGAGGAGCTGCCCAAGAAGCGCCCAGGGGGATGGAGGAGGATGAGGAGGAGGAGGAGGAGGTGGTGGCGGCGTCGAGGCCCACGAACCACCCCGAGTCCGACATCCGCGCTGGCATCGCCAAGGCCGCCTGGCAGTTGGAGGAGCCCTGGGAGGGGCTTTCTCCACGATGCGAGGCCCCCAAAGGGCTTCACGACCCTTCTCCAGTCGACCTGCGGGGGTGAAGCCATATGAATCTAGGTCAGCCCTGACATTGTCCCCTCGTTGCGAAAAATCGCAGCGGAGGTTTTGCGTGCTTCCGGCTCACCGAGCCCCAGGACCGTCAGGAAGTGACGCAGTATGAGAAAGTTGGTCCTGGTAAAGGTGTTCAGACCTCTAGGGAGCCACGCTGTGACAAAAATCACGACGTCGGACGTCTTCGATTTCCGTTGGAAATCCGAGGCGAAGTTATGTAAATCCGAGGATGCCTGGACAAGTCTGGAGACCCCGTGGAAGCTCCAGCGCGAGTCGAGGGACCGCAAAAGGCGTTTACGCTCCAGGACGGTTGTTTCTTGTACCGTCGCAGCTGAGCCTGGCGGCAAGGTGAGGAAGCGACCGACGAGGACGACGAGGATGACAGGTAACCCGTGGGGGCGTGGAGAGGATCGCGCTTCGTGCGCCGCAGCCTCGGCCAGATCTGTTGCCCTTCTCCAGGGGGGTGGCGCGAGGGCGCGACGACGCGAAGGTAATCTCGCGTCGCGAATCGTGGTGGGGCGCAATGCGCGAAGTTACGTAGGTGACCTAGGGGACGGCATGGGATGGGAGAGGAGAGAGAAGGACGGCGGAGGCCTAGAGGTTGACACCAGCACTAACATCCGCGGTGTGTGCCTCCACCGAGGGTAGATGGTCCCGATTCCCGATCTCGGTGATAGTGGTGATATTCTGGTCTCCCAGGTAGCTGAAATGTTACCACCAACGCCAAAATCTAGAATCATCTTCCCCTGGTGGAGGCAATCCCCTGTGTTGGTGTTGGTGTCCATTTCCAAGCCTCCAGGGACGTCCTCGGTTCGGCCGGTTCGGCTGCCTCGCAGTCGGTTGCGTTCGGTCGGTCTGGCTCGGTCGGTTGTCGTGTCGCTGCCGCGCCGCGTGCGCCTCCCTGGGGTGATTTTGTGAGACGTGCTGGTCTCGGTCGGGTTCGCAGTCTCGCTGCCGCTTCAGTTGGTCTTCGGTTGTGCTGCAGCCGTGGAGGGCCTTGGTCGAAGAAGACAGAGGGCCATGAACATTTTTTTCTGGAGCTCCGTCGCATACCTAGAGGTCGGCACCAACACCAAGATCGGCAGGGTGCCTCCACCGACGGAAGATGACCTAGATCTCGGTGATGGTGGTCATATTCGGGCTTCCTAGATGACTGGACGATTTCCACCAACACCAAAATGTGGGATCAAATTCTTCCGTTGGAGGCAACTCCATGCGTTGGTGTTGGTGCCCATTTCCAAGCCTCCAACTCCGCGCGGATATCTTGGATCGGCGCTGGGCCCCCCTGGCGGCGCCTCTGGCGCCGTCCCTGGCGCGCTCTGCGTGCCATGGAGGGGGTTCCCGCGCCGATCCGAAAGATCAGGGCGGACCTCCGACAGTTTTGTGCGTTGGGCAGTGATCGTTTTCTTCTTCGTTGTTTTGCCGATTGGCGCGGGCCCTCGCACCCCCCCCTCCCCCCCATGGAGCAGGTCCTGGCTGTCCCCTGGCGCCTGCTTCGAGCAGGTGGAGTCCCTCCCTCCCCCCACGGGACGCACTCTTCCAGACGGTCGCACAGAAGCAGAGGTCCGGAGCCAGACCCCCCCCCCTTTTGCCAGACCCCCCCCCCTTTTCCACCCAAGTGTCGACACGCCGAGCAAGAGAACGGTTCACAAGGCGGGTCCTGGGGGAAGGGGCCCACGCTCAGGAGGGGAAAAAATACACAGGCACAAGCCATCGTCGACCCCGAGGAACATATGGGAAGACATGGGAAGGGGGGGGGGAAGGCAGAAGTCCAGAGAATAGGGGAAGCTATGGGACATCCTGCCATCTGTGTGTATTTCTTCGTGTGCCCGGGGCCCCTTCGCACGCCTCCGGGGATCCACGCTGCGAGACAGAGCCGCGACGTCGGACGCCCGGGGGGCGGGGCAGAGCTGCGCAGGCCCCGCGGGCGCAGCGGGGCCGGCCCTCGGCGGGCGGTCGCCGAGCTCGAGGGGGGGCCGCGGGCGAGCGGGGCGGAGCTGGCCCGGGAGGCGAGGAGAGAGGAGGCTCGAGAGAGACACCTCGAGGAGGAGGAGGAGGAGGAGGAGGAGGAGGAGGAGGAGGAGGAGGAGGAGGAGGAGGCTTTGGCTGTGTGCTGCGTCAGCCTGACCTCTGACTCGTCGGTCGGCGAGGGGGGGCGAAGTTCGGGCCCCTCGGCGGCGCGCACACGGGGTGGAGGTGGAGAGGCGGAGGCCTTCCCGGAAGGCTCGGAAGGCCTCGGGCCTCCTGAGCTCTCGAAGCCCTCTCCGAAGGCTTAAGTCGGGCGCGTCCCCCTACAGGGCGATTTTCGACGAAAAATAAAAAATATCAAAAAAATACTCCAAAGATGACCCAAAATACAAAAAAAATAGTCCCCAGACTATTTTTTCACTATTTTTGAAGATTCCCCCTGTAGAGGGACAGGCCCGACCTAACCGAAGGCGCGGGGAGCCTCTCA
>CAUYUJ010018226.1:267500-315000 GCA_963575745.1 Prorocentrum cordatum
GCTTGAACAAAAATCGCAGTGGCTGCACGGCCTGTAGCTGTGGACGACGATCAATGGAGGGGACGCGTGTTGCCAGATCATTTCCAGATGTATTGAGCATGTTATAGCAACGTCTTCAATCCGCAGAAACATGCTTTTCAGGCATCTTTAGGACCTTCTTCAAACATTTTACACACATTTCTATTCAGTGATGGGACTGTTAGGGTGTCCGCTGTCATGGCATCCACAAGCCGTCCTAGGGCCCAGGATCGGTGTATATGCCTCCCTGGCCAAGCCACGAAGGCGTATGCACCGATCCTGGGCTCGGGATGGGCCTGGTCAGAATCGGTGTATGTGCATCGTTCTGTGTCCTCCAGGGGGGACGCTATTTCGGTCTCTGGCGCTGTCTTGCGTCCTCAGCCCTCGGGGGGCGCTCTCGCCGCCCGGGGTCCTGAGGCATTCGACGGGCTGCGGAGGTCCCAGAATTTGGGCGGAGACCGCGCCGCCGGGCGAGTCCACCGGGATTCTGGGCGGCTGGGGCCTCCAAGGTCACAAACAATTACGCGGCTTGGTGGAAGACGATCCATGCAGAGGAGGCATATTGCAAAATAATTTCCAGATGTTCAAAACATGTTCAAACTATGTTTCTAAAGTGCTAAATCATATTTTAAACATGCTTCGAGTATATTTAAACCATGTCGAAGACATTTTGAAGAACTTGTTCTTCAATGATAAAACGTTTGGGGTGTCCAATGTCATGGCGTTCACAACGCGCGGCGACATGCCGTGCGGAGAGGTCTTTCTGGGATCTCGAGGTCGCCCTCGCGGGCTGCCGCCCCGCCGTTCTGTGACCCCACCCCCGAAAGGTTGGCGTCAGGAGGCGGTGCCCCCTGAGATCCTGGCGCTGCCGTTTTTCCGCATCGGGCGCTCTCGTCTGGCTTCGGGCCCGCGGACCCTCACGCATCGATCCGGCAGGAAGCATGGCGCAAAGGTGGGGTCGTCTGGGGCTCCGGCTCGTGCTTCCTCACGAGGCCTCCGTTTTTTTTGTTGTTGTTGAGGGAGCCAGGGCCTCGGAGGCCCACGGAGAGGGGCCAGCCGCTCTCGGAGAGGGGCCACGGGCCCCGAGAGGAGGGGAGCAGCGGCGCCGGAGGTCCAGGGCGAGGGGGGGCGAGGGGACCGCGCGGGGGGGGTGGGGGGGAAGCGGCGGGAAGGGGGCTGGGCAGTTCGAAGAAGAGAACAAACGCCAGGGCGAGGGGGGGTCCGCAGGGGGGGCGGGACGCGGAGGGAGGGGGCCTGGGCAGTTCGGAGAAGAAAAAAACGCCATGAAGACAAACTTTTGGCGCTCCGCGCGGTTGTCTCGGATCCGCGCTGGGCCTTCCCGGCGGCGCCTCCGGCGCCGCCCCTGGCGCGCTCCGCACGCCAGGGAGGGGGTGTCCAGCGCAGGCCCAAGACATCCGCGCAGGGCGCCACATGTTTACGTGCATAGCGTTTTTTTCTTCTTCTAGCAGTCCGGTCGCCTGGGCAAGGACCACTCTTTGGGGCTCAGGGGAGGGGCCCTGGTACTCGGGCCTCTCCGTAGGCCAAGGTTAAGTCGGGCGTGTCCTTCTACAGGAGGAACATTCAAGGACAGTCAAAATACGTTTGTTGTTGTTGTGGCTGTGGCTGTGGTTGTGGTTGTGGTTGTGGTTGTGGTTGTGGTTGTGGTTGTGGTTGTGGTTGTGGTTGAACATTATTACTTCTAAAGAATAATTATTGTTGGGACCCCTGGTGCATGGCCCCCCCGCCGCGCCTAGGCCGCAGCCACGTTTTCATCATTTTCGTGAGGAAGCCTCAGGCAAAACGATGTCATCCAGATCCGGTTGTGTTGTTACGATCGGTTTTCCCTTGCAAAAAATAAGCTAAAGTGGACATTTCTTGTTCTAACATAACCAAACTTCAAGAATCCCTTGCAAAAAATAAGGTAAAGTGGACATTCGCGCGCGCAAGACGAAATCCTTCCAAAACCTTAGTTTTCGTAACGATTTTAACATAAAAACATCAAAAAAAAAAACAACAAAAAAATGTCAAAATTTCATCCCGCGCGCTCTTGCGGATTCGTAGGAAACCCAACACTTTTTAAACATTTCTGTCGAACGGGCTTTTGCTAGCAACTTTTTCGAACTTCTGCAACAACGGTTGCGCACCTGCCAGGGCCATCATCCCTGTCAAATAATACCATGCGGGACACATTCGTTTTTTCTTCGCGCGCGCACGCCGTCGTCGTCGGCCGCGGGGCCCTGAATAGTAGCCACGGTCGTCCGCATGCCACGAAGTGAAGTGTCCGAACGTCATAGGGCGGGAAGCTGGGTGTGGGTGGTGGCGAAGAGTCGTTTGGAAATTTGGTAGAGCTTGAACCGGCCCCCCCACAAAGTGGGGGTATTGCCCGCCTCCTGTGAAAACCCTGGCACTGGTGAGAACGGAGTGTCCCCACCTGCTAGTAATTGTTGTTGTTGTTGTTGTTGTTGTTGTTGTTGTTGTTGTTGTTGTTGTTGTTGTTGTTGTTGTTGTTGTTTGGTATTTCTTGACAAGCTTTGATTTTTCTTCCAATATCCGCCTGTCGCAGGACATGCGGGACCTACGGCTAAGTTCGGGGGGTATTCGTGGCCGCGGTTCGCAGTGGCCAGAGAAGCTTCTCGGCTCAACGCGGCTTTCCAGACTGCATTTTAGACATTTTTTTTGTTTTAGATCTGAGAGCGGTGCTCTCTTTGTTGCGAAGAGGAGGGATGCTCACCCCCGCACGGTCCGCCTTTCAAGCCCGACTGAGCGACTGAAGAACGGGGTCGACTGCGCCGACATTCGCGCGGCGGCTGCCTACAGAATGTAGCGCGGAAACGCCCTCGCTTCCAGTGCAGCGTGCCGCGATGGCGGCCCGCGTAAGCCACTGCGTGAGGTCGCTATTCACCACCCACCACACCACCCCACCCCAACCCGAAGGCCCCATTTAGCCTTCCGTCCCCACTGGGGCAGGCGTTGGGGAACATGCGAAAAAAACACACGTGGAACCCGTACCCCCTCAACTTGAAATTGTGGTCTCCGGGTTGGGTTGCGGTGGTCTGGTAGGCAGTCAGCTATGTCATGGACCCGTTTCTTTTCGTCGCTCAGCTGGTGATCGCGTGTATGGTGATCGGTTCGCTTCGTTCGCAGCCCGAGCGCTCTCGTGCCGTGCCGTGGTTTCCCTGGGAGCGCGCATGGCAGTGGCCTCGCTTCTGCGCTCCCCGGCCTCTGCCGCCATGAGGAGGGCAAGGAAAAACAGGCACGGATTGGCGTCGATGCCGAGGAAGACACCTAGGAAACCGTGGGAAGTGGAGGGGGAAACGAACATCCAAGAGTTATGTAAAAATATGGGGCGTCCTGGAATCAGTTTCTATTGCGAAGGTCTCGCGGCCGGTGCCGCCGACCCCGAGATCGACGAAGATGAAAACGAGGGGGGGGAGGAGGAGGAGTGGGAGGTGGAGGAAGTTTGGGACTCTGTTGGAGGTTTCTTGGGGCTTCTCGAGGCGATCTTGGGGGCCTGTGGGGTTGCCTGGGAGCTTCGGGGAGCGAAAGAAACGAGAACGCAAGAATCTGTGGAAAACGGACGAGGATCGAAGGATTTTGCTTGTTTGGGTCTTCCTGGGATTGCGCCTGGAGGCATTTTGCGCCGTCTTGCAGGCCTATGGGCCGTCCAGAGACTGCGAAGGCCTCTTGCACAGATCGTTCGGTGATTCAACTTTTTCTTGAACTGTCTTGAAGGCGTCTCGGGGCAATCTTCGCTCGTCCAGAGGCCGTTTTGAGCTCTGGGACCCGTCCCTGAAGGGGAACGACGACGGCGGCGGCGGCGGTAGCGACGACGACGCTGATGTGGGTTGAGTCTTCAGGGGTGCTTCTTGGGGTCTCTTCCGAGCGCTCTCGAAGGTCTCTGGGGGGCTTGGGAGCCTCTTGGGACCTCTTGGGGCTTCTTCGGGACCTCTTGGGGGCCTCTTGAGGCTGAGGGCTGGAAATGTCCGTTCGGGTCCCCCGTCTGGGCACCCTCCTGAAGCCGTCTTGGGGGCCTCTTGGGCCGTCTTGGAGGCGTCTTGGGCCGTCTGGGGGCCCTGTTCGGCCGTTAGGGGACCCTCTTGCGGGCCTCTTGGGCCGTCTCGGGGCGATCTTGGGGGCCTCTTGGGCCGCCGTCTTGGCGCGTCGGGAACTGGAAGAGGCAAGAACGCCAAAATCTTTCCAACACATTTGGGAAATCCATGAATTTTGTCTCTTGGGGCTCTCGTGGGAAAGCTCCTGGAGACCTCTTGGGGCGCTTTGCAGGCCTCTTGGGCCGTCTGGAGGCCGTCAAGGCGTCTTGGACAGATCGCTCGGCGATTCGGGGTTCTCTTGGACTGTCTTTGGGGCCTCTTGGGCCACTCTTGGCCCGTCTTGGGGCTTTTTTGGGCTCCGGGACTCACCTGGGGGGCGTCGTCTTTGACCTCCCCCCCCCGGGACCTCCCACCGGGATCCCCCCCAGGACCCCCCCCGGGGACCCCGAAGGGAAGGGGCTTCCCTTCGACTCAATTACGACGTTGTTCAACTTCGCTTTGGCTGGCGCGCTGAGGAGGTCCCTGGGAAAGGGGGTAGCTTCGACGAGCCCAGGGAACGGGGGAGGCAGGGAAAGGGGACGACAGAGACGACGACCAACGAATGACGGAGATGACGACTTGAACGGACAAGCCCCTCACTTTTTTTTTTTTGATCTGCAGGGCGAGAGCGAGCCTCTTCCGCTAAAAGCTCCGCGGGACGCGCACAGCTTTAATTGACAGAGAAGGGGCGGGAGCAGGCGGGACCTCACGCGGCCAGACAAGCCCCTCACACACGCTGACAGGGTCGGCGGATTTGGGTGTGCCTCCCTGGGCCCCTTTGCGCCAGGTATATACCCAGAAGGCGCTTTTTGGCATGTTCGTCCTGTCGGTCTTCGAGCTGCCCCCCTGGTGCGAACAGGGGCGCTCAGGCGGCCAGCGCGGGTGTCTCACGCGCCCGCTGTTGGTAGCAGCCAGCCCCCAGTCTGCCTTGTTGTCTCCGTTATTGTTCTCCTGTTGGCTCCCCCGTCGGATGAGGGACGGCCCGATGCAGAAGGGAGCAGGCAGAAAGAGGCAGCTACGAGGGAGGAGGATGGCTCATGGAGGATGGAGGAGTGAGGGGGAATGGATGAGGTGGTCATACGCGAGTGAAGCTGCTCAAGCAGTCAGGGTCGACAGTGGTGATGAGGATGATGAATGCACACTTTTTGGGTTCGGGGGCAGCGGAGAACTGGTGGTGATGATGATGATGATGATGATGATGATGATGATGATGATGATGATGATGATGACGATGATGATGATGATGATGATGATGATGATGATGATGATGATGATGATGATGATGATGATGATGATGATGATGATGATGATGATGATGTCGATGATCATCCGGTATGGGCCATTACCATCCTGCTTCCGTTCCAGAATCAGTGATACTGTTTTTTGCCACGACTACTATTCGTGCAGTCGTGGGCATCGCCATCGCGATCCCAATTCCGAACCAGGGGGGGCTGTGACCGTCACGGTCAGCCTGGTCACAGCCATGTGATTTGGCGGCTTCCGCTCACACCGACGATCGGGCGCGCTCCTCCGTCCGACCCCATCTACTCGGACCCCATCCAGGGGGCCCCTACTCAGAGGCCACAGAACGCAAGCGCGGAGAGCTGCTCGACATCGTCCCGCTGCTCTGGCACGACGGCAGTCGGCGGCGAGCGAGGGGGGACAATGAGAAGGAGAGGGCCTTCTCAGAAGTCGGCGGGGCTCCTCAGGAGGCCTCCGGCCTCCCGAGAGAGGTTTTCTGTGCCTTCGGGGAAGGCGTGCCCCTTCTCACTTCACCCCCTCGCTCGCCGCCGATGCGGCCCTGAGCAGCTCCCCTCCGTCCCCGCAGGCTGGGGCGCCACTCGTGGCGCCCCCCCCCGCGGCAGCTCGGGCGCCCGGGCGACGCCCCCGGGCCCAAGGGGCAGCGCCTCTGCGGGCAGGCCCCGCGGGGGCCACCTCCACCCCGCGCGCTCCCGCGGTCTGGGCGAGCCCGTGGCGCCGTGGTCCTCGACGAGCCCGGTGGCCTGGCTGCGGTTCTCGACGCGCCCGTCGGCCTGGTCGATCTCTGCGCCCAGTGGCGGCAGCGGTATCCTGCCCTGGGGGTCAGCACGGGAAGCCGTGCACGGCTGCCTTGCCATGGGTGTCGCATGTGGGCAAGACCATGGTGTGCCCTTGCCGAAAGTGGGATGCGACCCTCCTCTCGTGAGCGAGAAACGTGTCCGTATCCGCGGCCTCGTGAACCGCCCCCGGGCAGCGACCCCGCGGACACGGGGCGTCTCTTCGCGCATGCCCCGCGTGGAACGCATCCGTGCGACCGCGCATCTGCGGGATCGCGCCCTGGACTCCAGACCGCCACGGTGCGGATGCGTATAGGTTCGCCGCTCGTGAGAGCCCGTTGGCCTAGTCGTTCCGACACTCTTCCGCCCCCCCCGTCCCTGGATGGGGCGGGAACTGTGTCAGGAAAACCACTCCTTCATGTTCTATCTTTGAGCGCTGCGGCGCTTGCCGCCCATTCCGCTCACGGAGCGCGCCTCGGCGCGATGCGGGCGGCGGCTTCGCATTGTGCGCATCGGCGGTGCCTTAAAGAACGGAGCTCGAATCTGACTGTTTCGGGGTTCCTGTGAGTGGGGTCCATGGCTTGGCGGGCTGAGGGGAAGGGGTCAATGGGCAACCAGCACAGGCAGCGGGAGCACGATAGGCGATGGCCGCTCTCTGGGCTCGGGAAGGGGCTTCGTCTCGAGCAGTGGCGATGCGTCCCAGCTTGCCTACAGGCCAGCCAGAGAAGCTTTTGTGATTTACACGGAGCGTTCTTGGAACATTTCTGGCTGATGCCGTCTTCGTGAAGCACATCGACTTAGTGTGCTAAGAGCAAGTCTTCTGTTATTCGGTTCTGGTTCTAAGAGGAGGAGGAGGAATAAGAAGAAACAACATAATATCAATAACAATATTAATAATATAATTAATATTATTATCAATATTAATAGTAATACGAAGACGAACAATCATAATAATAATAATAATAAGAAGAACAGTAATAATAAGACTATTAAGAACAATATTAAGAAGAAACATAAGAATAATAATTAAAATAATAATAATAATAATACTCATAATAATACTAATGATACTACTCATACTAATAATAATAGTAATAATAATAGTAATAAGGATAATAAGAATAATAATGCGATTAATAATAATACTAATACTAATAAGAATAATAATAAGAGGAATACAAACAATAATAGTAATAAGAGGAATAATAATAAGAAGAAGAACAATAAACATAATAAGAAGAGGAGGAGGAGGAGGAGGAGGAGGAGGAGGAGGATGAGGAGGAGGATTTGCGGTGGCCTATAGGAATGCCGGGGCGGTCGGTCCTGCTCAAAACTGCCTGGCCTCCGGGCCCCGCTCCCCGGCTCCTGGCCGGGGAGAGCTGGTCCGTGGCCCGGGCTCGCCGTGGCCAGCAGAAAACGCCCCCCTTCGCCCCTTCTGGCGCGGCGAGCCACGTGGGGCTGCGAGGCTTCCTCCTCCTCCTCCTCCTCCTCCTCCTCCTCCTCCTCCTCCTCCTCCTCCGTGCTGGGGCTGGCCTTCTCCGAAGGCGGCCGGGCTTCTCCGAAGCCCTCGCGCCGTCTCCAAGAGGTTTGCTGAGCCTCTTCCGGAGGCAAGGACCGCTTCTCAGGAGGCCGCAGGGCTTCCGAGAAGCCCCTCCGAGGCACGTGGGGCTGCGCGAGGCAGGGGCTGGCCTTCTCGGAAGGCGGCGCGGCTTCTCGGATCGGCACGAACGACATGGGTACGGAAAGAAGGGGTACAATGCCCAGCAGCAGTTCCTGTATATTTTGAACAGGACTCGCTGTCGGTGTCGCCGCGGCCTGTGTACATTTGAGACAGAAGGCCGCCTGCCCAACAGCGGCCGCTGTTGGTTTGGGACAACATTTGTTGTTGAGCATTGTACCCATTTTTCCGTACCCATTTCGGGCGTCCAAATCAGAAACCTTCGCGCCGTCTAAGAGGTTTTCTGAGCCTCTTCCGGCGGCAGAGACCGCTTCTCAGGAGGCCGCAGGGCTTCCGAGAAGCCCCTCTGCCTTTGAGGAAGGCCTGCCCCCTCTCGCTTCTCTCCTGGGCTCGCCGCCGATCCTTATTCAGCGTTCCTCATTATCTGCTTTTTGCAGTATCAGCCTGCAGCTTGTGGGTCATGAGCTCAGTGCCCTTCCCCTCCGTGGGCGCGCTCCGGCGCGGCGCGATGGAGGCGGCTCGTTTGTTCGTTCGCTCCCCGTGGCAGCACGATGCGCGCTGGTCACCCGCAGGAGTGCGAGTCAGAGGAGGAAAAGGTACCCATTCCGCTACCCTCTGCCCGTTTTTCCCCTGGCTGGGCCTCCTCGGAGGCCCTCGTCGCCGCCGTGGGGTTCGCCTCGAAATTCTGTTCAGAACACACCCCAGGAGAGGTCGGGGGAGTAGCGGTATCGGTACGCTTTGGCCTCCCCATCGATCGGGGGCCCCCAAACGGGGTGGTGACCACACCGTGCGGTGAGTCGGTGGGGATTCGGGGGCACCGCACGGTTTTGGCACTCGGGTCGTTCTCCGAGGACGTCTCGGGCGACAGGGGCCTCCGGGGTCCCAAGACCGTGCGGTGACGGACCGTGCGGTGAGGTCTTGGGGTATTTCGAGGTTACCGCGCGGTCTGTCACCTCACCGTTTCGGGACTCCAAAATCGAGCTGCGAGTCGAGGCCTTCGCCCCAGGGCCCCGGGGGCCGGAGAGAGCCGCCGCCCTCCAGGGGAGGTCCGCCTGGAGGGCGGACGGGGCCCATGGAGGCGTTTCCGTAAGGGGACGCCAGCGGAAGGGACCTCTGAGACCGCGGCGTTTTCGCACCGACCGCGTTTCACTGCTCGCAAAGTGCCTTTTCTTGTGGAGGACGATCAGTGGAGAGTAAAGCGTGCTGAAAATTGTTTCGGATTTCTAAAACATGTGTTAAATATGTTTTAGACATGTGTAAAACATGTTTGAATCATGTTCAGAATATTTTTCCGACATGTTAAACACATTGTAAATTCGATGACAGGACTGTTAGGGTGTTCATTGCCGTGGCATCCACAACACTACTCGCAAAGTGCCTATTCGCAAGCGTCAGAAAAAATACATGTCCGCCTCGTTGTGATGTATCGTAAATCCCCCGCGGCGGGTCCAGGCCATATGCGAGTAGTTACTGTGCGAGTAGTGGGACGCGCTTGTCCATTTTCGGTAGCAGGCCATGGGAGCCTGGTGTGCCCTCTGAATTCGGTCTTTGCGTCGATTAGCGTCGATTAGCGTCTGGGAGTCGATGAGACAGCGCCGATTTAGCGTCGGTTGGCGTCGATTAGCGTCGATTTTTAGCGTCGATAAGCGTCAATCTGGTGTCGATTAGCGTCGATTCGCAATAGCTGACAAGATGGTATGGGAGGCTCCTCCGTAGCCATTTTGTCTCAAGTCTTTTTGGCTCAAGCCTTTGGCCCACGTCTACCAGTTCAGGCCACTTTGAAGCAGCCGCAATCTCCAGCGGGCACCCCGCGGTCAACCGAAGAAGACATGATGTTCGTTTTCGTGGTCGCCGCTCTTGCGGACATCGTGACGGCAGGGAATATGATGGAGGGCGATGTTTGCTACCGTTTCTGCGAGGACGGCAGCAAGGAGACACTGGACCGCCGTGAAGCTTGCATGGATGGCTTGGCGTGCAGAACAACTCGTCCGGCTGGCTTGCTTGGCTATGACTCCTGCGACTGGCCCGACACCTGCCAGAGTCCGGACACAGCAAGCACGACCCAGGTTGACATGGACGACCCACCAGGCTTTTGCGAGGACATTTCGGAGGGAGCGGTTGACATTCTCGGTAATGGTTGCGATGCTTGGTTGTATTCTCTTTCCGGTTTTTGTTCAATGTTCGACGACGACGATTTCACGGCCATGTACATGTGCTGCGTATGCGGGGGCGGTGGAACGAATGCCGTAGCTGCCGTAACCACGACAGGCTCGCTCACCCCGACGGCCACAAGTACCCCGACGGCCACAAGTACCAGCTCTCAGACATCAGCTAGCGAACCAGCAGGGAATATGATGGAGGGCGATGTTTGCTACCGTTTCTGCGAGGACGGCAGCAAGGAGACTGTGGACCGCCGTGAAGCTTGCATGGATGGCTTGGCGTGCAGAACAACTCGTCCGGCTGGCTTGCTTGGCTATGACTCCTGCGACTGGCCCGACACTTGCCAGAGTCCGGACACAGCAAGCACGACCCAGGTTGACATGGACGACCCACCAGGCTTTTGCGAGGACATTTCGGAGGGAGCGGTTGACATTCTCGGTAATGGTTGCGATTCTTGGTTGTATTCTTTCCCAGAGTTTTGTTCACTGTTCGACGACGACGATTTCAAAGCTATGGATATGTGTTGCGCATGCAGTAGGGGTGGCAGGAGGCTCCGCAAGGTAACCACAGCCTCGTGGATTTGGTCGATGGTGGACGCAGCGACAGAGTGGACGAACGAGCCGAAGACATCAACGGGGACACCTGTGTCGACTGGGCTGAGAATTCGTGGTGGGACAGCGACGTATACGACGACAGTGATTTCAGTCTGATCAGTTGATGGTCACGTTATGCACTCACGTCGTCGTTGCGAGAGCCCACGTGCCTCGTTTTATTTTTCGCAGGCCTTTCGCGGCTGCCCAGGGCGGTTGCCAACGCAGCCTCGTGCCCGCTCGCGTGGCGGCGCCCCAGATTTTTTCTTATTTTGACAAGACTGTTGCATCTTGCTGCGAGGCATATTGTGTGCTTCGGCAGTGGCCAGGTGCCGCGGTAGTGATCGTGAGGCTAGCGTTGGGGGAGTGACGCTGCGTCCACGGAGTCGAATGGTATTTCCTCTGTTCAGGCCAAGCTCTGACTGACAAGGACGAGCGCCGATGCACGGTCGCGCTTGAGACGTCATGATATCATCCCCCATGTGCATCGTATTTCCTCTAGTTGCGTAGTCCTGTAGTAGAAGGGGCAGGTGTCTGAAGCATGAGTTCTTCGGCATCGCCTTTATGGGTTTCCAGGATGCGTTTTCTGCCTCCGACGGTGTTTTGCCAGTGCCAGCCAGCATCCCGCATGTTCGTCACCGCGCTTCTGCACAAATGTTCGTCCCTGCGGCGAGCATATTTGCCGATTTGTCTCGAAGGCCGAACGCGACGAGGCGGACATGCGGTCTTGGGCTGCACGAGCCAGCCGGAAGAGCCGGGTAGCTGCACGAGCCAGTTGCACGAGCCGAGGAATTAGACGCGGTGTGTTTTCTCCTCTCGGTTCTTTTTCTATTCTTTCTTCCTCTCTCCTCCGCCCGCGCGCCGCTCTGGGATGGTGCACTCCCCAGGATGACCACCAGACGGCCCTGGAGGTTGTCCGGAGGGAACACAACAACTCAAGAGGACCCCCAACCAATTCAATCAAGGCAGGATAGGATAAGGACGGAGGGTAGCAAGGAGATATGTCACGCTAGCAGATTTGCTGTGCGCGCGCAGTCTCTGGAGAATTCTCTTGAACTATCTTTGTCGCGGCCGCTTCATCCTGAGACAACGAGCACACGACATCTCTCTCTGACGCCCCGCTTTTTGCGCTGGACCAACGGACTGGCCGCGCTGCGGGCGTAAACCGTACATATGGGTACAAATGATTTGAAGGTTCGTTGCGTTCCGACTCGATGGCGCATGCAGACGCACACAGGTTTTTGCCGCCGCTGGGAGGAAGTGAGTCCTCCAGGCGGCAGCACTGGCCAGCGTTTTTTACAACCTGTCCAGATGTCCGCGGCAAATTTCGTCATCGTGTTAGCTTAATGCTCTCGAAGGCAACTGCTCGAGGTGCGACGGGAGGCTGTAACAGATGAGGGATCGGGAATGCCAGGGATGGATTGCTCTTCTGCGAGGGGAGAGGCAGGTGCTTGAAGCATGAGTTCTTCGACATCGCCTCGCCCTTTTCGAATCGAGCATTTCTTGACTGACTCTGGTTTGTGGTATCGGCTGCTCTTATGCGAAAGGGTCCGCTGGCAATTCTGGGACGGAATCCCTTGATTGCCGCAGTTTGCAGAGAGTCGTCTTTTGCCGCTTTTGGCACCAAGGGCCATCCCCCCCTCCCTCCTCCCCTCCCCCCCGTTCCTCCTCCACCTCCTCTCCGTTTCTCTCATCGTGTCCTCCGCCCGGTCTTATGTACAATTCACACAGGCGGTGCTCAGCCACTCTGCAGTGGCGCGTTCTCCACGGTGTACCCAAGATCTCCTCTCGATCCTCCTCTCATCCTCCTCCTCCTCCTCCTCCTCCTCCTCCTCCTCCTCCTCCTCCTCCTCCTCCCATCCACTACTCCTTGCAGCGAAGTCTATTACGCGTGCACAGAGGCATTCGTGATGCGCCCTGGCAGGCCTGTGGTTGTGCTCGCTCTCAGCCACTGTTTTCTTCATCTCTGCTCCTCGTCACGGAGCAGTTCCGCGTGGCTGCCCTTGGTGGGCCTCGCCCTCGCCTCAGAGCGTGCGCGTGCGCGTGCGCTGCGCGAAGACCTCGTCAAGGCCAAACAGAGCAAACCGAAGACTTCGGAACGTGCGAGCGAAAGCGTCCTGCGGCGACCTTGCGGGCGAAGCCGAGGGGACTCGAGAACTCGGCACCGCCCGCCTCGAGAGCTCGGAGGAGGAGGAGGAGGAGGAGGAGCCTTCCCCTGGGGCCCTCTCTTTGGAGCCGCATGACCTGTGGACCGCGCCTGGCGCGGGGCGCGAGGCGCGGGGCGCGAGGCGCGAGGCGCTGGGCCGCCAGCGGCTCGGCGGCGCGCCTCGCGAGGCGGAGGCCCCCGCGGGAGGCCGAGGAGGCCTCCGCCTGTCGGCCGAGGGCGCGGCGGGAGCGCACGGGTCGGGGCGCGCGGGGCAGCGGCGGGTGCGCGTCGGCGCGCCGCGCCGCCCACTGGGGGGCGGCACCAGCGCCAGGCGTCGGGGGGCGGTTGCGCTCGGCATCGTTGAACCCGTCCCCCTCCCCACCAGGCCATGGTATCTCAGTCCCGCCATGCCACCACCCCAGTTGGGGATAGGCCACTCGAAACCCGAAGGGAACCGCCCATATCCCCTTTCAGGGGGGTAAATCGCCCAGTGTGGCACAGGCCACGCCAGTGGGGATAGGGACCGGTTGAAGGATGCTCATACACGCCGGTCGTTGAAGGCATGCATTGTTGGGTGCCCCAGTCCCGATCTGCTTTAGGTGCCTTCCTACTTCAAACATCGATCTGCTTCTGCTGTGTTTGTTGTTCTCTGGGAGGGCCTGTCCCCAGTCTACTTAATCCGCCTTCCTATTCATGTTTTTACCTACTTCTTCCGACCGACGGTTGTATTGCGAAGGCCTTGCGGCCTATTGCGAAGGCCTTGCGGCCGGTGCCGCTGACCTTGAAGACGGCGACGACGAGGACGACGAGGATGTTGAGGAGCAGGTGCCGTAGGACGCTAGGGAGCAGGAGGGGCGAGGAGGAGGAGGAGGAGGAGGAGGAGGAGGAGGAGGAGGAGGAGGTGCGAGGGGGGAGGAGGAGGACGAGGAAGGGGGGGAGAGGGACGAAGAGGAGAAGACGAGGAGGGGGGGAGAGCAGGGGAGAGAGCGAGGCGAGCAGGGACGCATTTGCAGGAGAAGGACGGCTGACAAGGAGGAGGAGCAACAGTGGGTAGAGCGTGGCGAGCATGAGCAGCAGGAGACGGAGGAGGAAAGCAATGACGAGTATGTTGATGATGATGACGACGACGCGGATGATGTCGGTGATGATGACGATGATGATGTCGTTGAGGGAGGGGCTGGTGGTGGTGGTGTGAAACCGGCGGCAGGAGAAGTTGGAGGAGGAGTAGGGACGTGAGGATGATGGTAATGAGGGGGAAGAGGAATGGGATGAATAGGAGGAGCCCGAGGCCGAGGAGGAGCGGGAGTAAGAGGCGGAGGAGGATGAGGGCGCGCATGGGGAGGCTCACGAGGTTGAGGAACACAAGGGGGAGGGTGCACACATACTCTTGTCCGGGGTGGTTCCCCGGAAAGGCTGATGGTGGAGATGGACGACGTGACCACGACGACGACGACGACCACGACGTCGACGATGACGACTACGGCGCTCACGACGACGATGGACGACCAACTGTTTTTTGGGCAGCGCGTCCGTGGCCGAAAGAGGAAAAGAATGGTCAGGAGAGGGAGGGAAACGGGAGTGGCGAGGAGTGGGGGAGTCGTATCTGCCCCAGGACCCCCCGTGGACCCCGCCCGGACCCCCCCAGGACCCCCCCTGGGACCCAAAGGACCCCCCCACCCCCGGCGGGGAAGGGATCAAAGGGAAGGGGCTTCCTTTCGACTCAACTGCAACGTTGCTGAATTTTGCTGTGGCTGGCGCGCTCGAGGAGGAGGGCCCGACGACGAGTCAAACGGAACAGCCTCTCCCACACGCCGACAGGGTCGGCTGATTTTTGCATGCCCCAGTCCCAACATACTTTCGGCGCCTTCCTGCTTCAAGAGTCGACCTGCTTCTGCCGTGTCCTGTCCTTCCCTCGGAGGGCCTGCACCCAGTCTGCTCTTCATGTCCGCCTTCCCACTTCACGTTTTTACCTGCCTCTTCCGGCCGACGTGCACGAGCCGGCGCGCTCCGCCGCCAAACGGGGCGGCACTGGCGGCCATGCGTCGGGGGCTGCGCCTTCTCCGAATGACAGAGGCGGCCTCTCGGAGGCGATGATCCTCAGGACGTGTGTCAGCCCAGTGAGAATTTTCTCCCGTTCGGCTCCGCCGACAGCACACAGCCTGTACCGTCCCTCGTCACGCCGCGCTGCGTCGTATTGAAACGCTTCGTTGGACAAGCACGCGCTGGTGTTCACACACGTCCACTCAGATCTGACGTTGTCGAAAAGCGTGGCAAATCGCAGCAGATCACCCCTGGAGCTCCGCACGCGTTGGTGCCAACACGTGTTCTGAGGATCATCGGAAGGGGTCGCAGCAGGGGGCCCACGTCGTGAAAGCTTGCCCCAGCAAAGCACCCTGATAGCAGCAAAGGTGTAGGGGCTGGTCGAGGAGTAGGATGCCGAGACACGGCCATGTGCGAGACGTGGCCGTGTGCACCCTACGCGCGTACTTCTACCAGGCATCTTTGACCGTCCAGACGAGGAGAGTGTAGCCGGCAATGGAGGCGAGGCTGCGCTTCCGGAGCAGATTGTGAGGACGTCTCCGGCGAAGCGGCCGCCAGACCGCTTCCCCACAGGGCGGTCTCTCGGGGGCCACATGCGAACCCTACCCCCACCACCCACGATTTCTGTGGGGGTGGGTGGGGTTCACTTCGCTCGGGAGCTCCCGCACGAAGTGAACCCCACCCTCCCCCTCAGAAATCGGGGGGGGGTGGGGTAGGGTTCGCATGTGGCCCCTTATCTGTGGGACTCCTCTGTGGTCCCTTCTCATCTCTGCGAGAACTCTTCAGCGAAGAGCCACTGAGGCATCACGACGTCGGGGATCTGGGCCCAGCGAGGGCCTTCCTTGTACATCGCCGCCAGTGGCCTAGAGTCAGCCGCCATCGAACGATCCGTGCTGTCAGCAGGCCGCGATCGGTCAAGGTGGAACGAGGCGCGCGGTGTCACGAACCATCGCTGGCGTGGGCGATGCGGCGCGATCCTCCGGCCCCATCCTCTCGGGCCCCACTTGGGAGGCTCCCACCATGGAGATCCGCGGAGGCCTTCGGAGGCCCGAGAAGGGCCAGAGCGGTGGATCTTCGGTCCTCCAGCACCTCGGGGTCAAGTTCGATCCGATCAATTCGATTCGGTTTCGATCTCGGCCGACCCGGCACGATTCGACCCCGATGCCGCGACGGTCCGGTGCGGCCCGCTGCCTCTGTGGCGCCGTTGTGCACCCTGGCCGTGCCGATGCGGTCCGATCCGTCGCCAGCTCCCTTGCTGCCCGACTTCCCGATTCGATGCTGGTCGATCCCGGGTCCTCCGGCAGCTGCCCCTCTGCAGCCCGTCCTCCTTTGCCTCCCGCGCGAGATCCGCCGCAGGCTCCAACAGTGGCTTCTTTGTTGTGGACCAGGAGGCGGCGCCTGCCCAGTGACGGGCAAGAGGATGCGGAGAAGGACGAGGAGGAGGAGGAGGAAGAGGAGGAGGAGGAGGGATGATCGTTCCTCCTTTCTCCCTCCATCTTTCTTTCTTTCTTTCTTTCTCTCTCTCTCTCTCTCCCTGCCTCTTTCCCTGCCTCCCTTCCCTCCTCCTCCTGCTGCCCTCCTCCTCTCTTTCCCTGCGCACGCGGGGGGCATGATGATCATGACCATGATGATGCTGATGATGATGCTGCTAATGATGTTGATGCTGATGCTGATGCTGATGCTGCTGATGACGACGATGGTGATGGGGATGGCGATAATGGTGATGATGACGATGACAATGATGATGCTGAGGATGATGATGATGCTGATGCTGATGCTGATGCTGCTGCTGATGATGATGACGATGATGACGATGATAATGCTGATAATGATGATGATGATGATGATGATGATGATGATGATGATGATGATGATGATGATGATGGTGGTGGTGGTGATGGTGATGATGATGATGATGGCGATGGTCATGATAATGGTGGTGGTGGTGATGATGACGATGATGATGACGGTGATGATGATGATGATGATGATGATGATGATGATGATGATGATGATGATGATGATGATGATGATGATGATGATGATGATGATGATGATGATGATGATGATGATGATGATGATGATGATGATGTGATGATGATGATGATGATGATGATGATGATGATGATGATGATGATGATGATGATGATGATGATGATGATGATGATGATGATGATGATGATGATATGATAAATAATAGGAGGATGATGAGGAGGAGGAGGAGGCGAGGGTGCAGAGTGTAGAATGGCACCGGCAGATCGACAGGAGAAGGGTGCGTGGAACCACAGGGTGCGACAGTGCGGTCCTGGAAACACTCGGTGGAGGAGAGGGGCGGTCGGGGAGGCTCCGCTAAGCTCGCGCATTGGAGAGAACTCTATTTCCTGCTCCTGCTCCTCCTCCTGCTCCTGGGCCTGGGGTGTGGCGTGCCTGGCCGACGGGGCGCCGTGTCCGATGACCCTGCGGGGGGCAGGCGTGGCGGCGCCCCAGTCGAGGGTCCAATCGAGACCGCGCTGGGCTGGGTGCCTCTTCCTTGCTTCTACACTGGGGGTGGATATACCTCCCACCCTGACGCGTCGATGAAGGAATTGGCCGTTTCCGGTTCGCGAGATGGCGTCGCGGCCGTCATTTTTGTGCGTCCAGGTCCGTCGAATTCGGTCCCAGGCCGTTTTCGCTGAGGGGAGGTTTACTAAAGGGAGGTTTGTCCACCGCCGACAGGAGCCAGCCTCCTTCAGCAGATGAGCCGAGATAGTCCAAGCTGCGCACGAGGCGCAGTGGAGCAAACACACCTGGCGCGTGCCACCTCTCCAGGGACTAGCTCTGGCACTTGCGGGATAGCTTGTTGCCTGGGCCCCGGGGAATCGCGCTCCCACTTGCTGCAGCACCCCTCAAGGGCGTCCGCGGCTCGGTCGGCTGCGCCCAGCCAGCTCAGCTCGGCCCCGGTTGTTGCGCCGCTGCGCTCTTCCAGGCTGCTCTCCGGCCTCGGCCGGTGTCTCTTTGGGCTTCCATTTCGTTGTCGGTTCGGTCGGTCACTTCCGCGGCGAACTCCGAAGCCTACCCTCGCCGATAAACGACTCGGGCAACGCGATGGGCGGCGGGGGTCGGGTTCGGAATTCGTCGTGCACGTGGCGAAATCCGAACCATCCCCCCGCCTCCCATCGATTCAGGAGAATCGATGATCGGTGGGGGTAGGGTTCGGATGCCGCCACCTCCTACTAGGCCCCCTTGCCTCTTGCTCCAGCTGCTAAGGCTGCGTCCGATTGTTCTCCCGCTGCTGCGACCTCCCGCGCCCCGGCCGTCCTTTGAGGCAGAGCGGAGGCGCAGCAACTTCTACTCGTCGCCAGTCTGTCCTCCCTCGAGCGGTCAGTGGGTGGAGCTCGTAATAGGACGCGGCGTCCTGTTACGTGCTCCTGCTTAGATGCTTCACTCCCTCTCACTCTCTTTCTCTCTCTTTTTCCCGCTCTCTCCCTGCTCCTCCTATGCCCTCCCTCCTCCTCGTCTCTCCCTTTCTCCCTCCCTCCCTCCCTCCCTCCCCTCCTCCCCTCCCCTCCTCCTCCTCCTCCTCCTCCTCCTCCTCCTCCTCCTCCTCCTCCTCCCCCTCCTCCTCCCCCTCCTCCTTCATTCCCCTCATCAGCTACACCGGCCGACAGAGCCGAAACGTCAACGCTGCACGACAAGACGCACGGTGCCTCAACACTTGGGACTCTCGTGCACGGCGCACGGCGCGGCACGGCGCGCGGCACGCGGAGGGCACGCGTCGTGCCCTTTTGGACGCGGGGCACGCGCACGGCGCACGGGCACGGCCCCGCGCGGGCGGCGCGTGCTCTGTGCACGCCCTGGAACGCGGGCACGGCAGCGCACGCGGGCACGGCACGGCGATTGGGCGCGGGCGCGCGGGCGGACTCTTGCTCGCAGCCTCGGGCGTGGGCGCGGCTGGGCGCGCGGGCGGCGAAGGCGGAGGAGGAGGAGGAGGAGGGGCAGGAGGAGGAGGGGGAGGAGGAGGCGGAGGAGGAGGAGGAGGAGGAGGAGGAGGAGGAGGAGGAGGAAGGAGGAGGAGGAGGAGGAGGAGGAGGAGGAGGAGGAGGAGGAGGGGAGGAGGAGGAGGAGGGGAGGAGGAGGAGGAGGAGGAGGAGGAGGAGGAGGAGGAGGAGGAGGAGGAGGGAGGAGGAGGGGAAGGAGGAGGAGGAGGAGGAGGAGGAGGGAGGAGGGAGGAGGCCGTGGGCACGGCACCGCACGCGGGGCGGGGCACTCTTCGCGCGCTCTGGAGCGACGCGGGCATGGCACAAGGCGCCCGGGCACGGCGCGGCGCGGCGCGCGAGGGCGGAACATTGACTCGCAGTCTCGCAGGTTCGGAGCGCGCGCAGGGCACGGCACTCGGGCGACGCACCCGTGCGTCGCACTCTCGATCAGGGCTGGACCTGAACGGTGTTTTTGCGAATTCGTGGGCCGCTTTCGTTTCGACCTCGTTTTGCGGTAAAGGCGGATGGAGGACAAAACGCAGGAACATGAAAACAAAACGAAAAGGAAAAACACCGTTCAGGTTCAGCCTGGCTCTAGAACAGAGAAGCGGGTTCTTACGGTCCCAGTCCGGCCCCTGTCGCATCCGCTGTTCCGGGAGGCGCTCCCCCCGAGCGCGCCACACCAGGCATCTGCGTAGGCCGGGCCGCTCGCTTCGCAAGAGAATTCCTGCAGGTGGTCGTGCGCAAGATCAGACGTTCGGATGCAACTCCTGGGAGGTCAAATTCTGACTGCCCTGGTCCCAAATCCGATTCAATTCTGCTTAATCCCGCTTACGCCGGCTTATCCCGCTTAATCCCGCTCAGTCACGTTTAAGTTGCGGCCTAATCCAGCGTAGCAGCTCCCCAATGGGGCTTAATCCTCCTCAACGATTCCGACGAAGACCTCCCAGCAGTTGCCTCCTAACAGACGGTTCCAGGTCACACAAGGATGTTGGGCTGGCGCTTCTCAGAGCGCGGCCTCCCCCCGAGCGCCGCGCAGATCCGATCCTCCAACCGCTGCAGGGACGGAGGGCCTGCTGCCTACAGGAGGTGCGGCCCTCGCCCCGGCTCCGCGCACGCCCGTGGGCGCGGCCCTCTCTCGAGGCCCCCTCGAGCTCCGACCCGACGCTGCACAATCGGGCAGCGGTCACGCGGACGGAGGGCGGCGCCTCGTGTGCGCGGGGCTCCCGCCCCGGCGCCGCGCGCGCTCGCCGCAGGCATCAGGCCGTCACGTCAAGAGCTTCACGGCTGGGGGCCGGCTCCGTTTCAGCACGCGGCTCTCGCTCCAGCGCCGCGCAGTGTTTCATCAGCATTCAACAGGATGGAGGCCGTTTCGCTTCAGAACGGGCTCCAGCTTGCCATTTTTTGAACACGGTGTCCAGAATCTTTAATTCGTTCTACAGCGCCACGGATGGAGGGCGGCTCCTCAAAGCGAGGCTCTCGCATGGGGCCTCCGCACATTGTACGTCACGGACTTCGACATCTGCCATTTTCGCACGGATGGCGAAGCTTTACCATCCAAGCACTTTGCGCTTCTCAACGCTCGTCGCAGGGTGTACTACAACATCGCTGATATAGCTTGGGCTTCCTCTGGTCCTCCTCTTCGTCGTTCCTGTCCTCCTCCGCCTCCTCCGCCTCCGCCTCCGCCTCCTCCTCCTCCTCCTCCTCCTCCTCCTCCTCCTCCTCCTCCCTCCCCCTCCTCCTCCTCCTCCTCCGCCTTCTCCTTCTCCTCTTTTTCCTCCTCCTCCTCCTCCTCCTCTTCCCCCTCCTCCCACTCCTCCTCCTCCGCCTCCTCCTTCTCCTCTTTTTCCTCCTCCTCCTCCTCCTGGATCGTCCTGGAGGCCTCCTGGGCAGTGGAGGGCGTGAAGGCGTTTTGGACCGATCGCTTGGCGATTGGGGACCCTCTTGGACCGTCTCGGGGGCTTCTCGGGGCACTCGTGGCCTGTCATGGTAGTCTCTGAGATCTGGCCCCCCACTACCTCTCCCTGGGACCCCCCGAGACTCCCCTGGCGACCCCTCCCATCCCGGCGGGTGAGAGATCGAAGGTAAGGGGCTTCCCTTCGACTCGATTAAGACATCGCTCGATTTTTCTTTTTCTCTCTCTCTCTCTCTCTGACTAGCTTGAAGAGGGTGCAGGGAAAGGGAACGACGGAGACGATGACTGACGGAGACGACGACTCGAACAGACAAGCCCCTAGCACACGCCGACAGGGTCGGCAGATTTGAACGTATCCAGGGCCCAACGAACGAGCTGTTTTTTCAGGGCGAGCAAGCGCTGGGGCAGCATCTGGAAGGGTATGCTGCTGCCCCGACACCAGCTTTAGCTTGGTGCACCCAATATCTGCTCCACTCTGCGCAAAGTTCACAAACAGCTTGATCTCCCTGCAGCGCTCAGCAGTCTTGTTCAAGCGGGCCGGCCACGTGAAGCTGAAGCTTCTCCTTAGAACAAGAATGTGCCGCCCTGCCTCCCTCACTTACCAACTCCCGAGCCCAAGGCTTCCATTCGCCCATCTCTTACCACTGTGGTGCCTAAGCATCTTATCATGCGTAAGCCTTGCCGTCGGCAACACAGACCCTAGTTTCGATCCCTCCGAATTCTTAATGATCCAAGTCATCACGGCAATGCCAGGTGCCAGACACAAGAATTTGCCACCAAGAGTGCGAATCGCCGACCGCATATCGGAGCCCTCCAGGTCTTCCGTGCACAGTTCAGCTTTGCCTCATAGTGGCTCCAGAGAACACCTTGCTAGGAGTTGCGGAGTCGTATGCGCCTGTCACTGAGCCTTCAACACCGAGTCCAGGGTAATCGTCTTTCTCTTGCGACCTCCAGATCTGCCAACAAATTTGTCCTTCTCCTCACCCGAATACCAAACAATCTCGCATAGCTCTTGCTCAGTAAAATCGGCCCACTGGTCCCAAACCTCCTGAAGCTCCAGATACCCTGTTTCCCCGACCTCCCAGTCCAGATGTAGTTCCTGGGTTCCATCTGGCATCCCGCGGGTAGCTTAGTGGGAAACGTCCTCCGCATGCATCTCGCACATGTATTGGGAGGTCCAAGCTCACTTCCCGCAGTATCAGTTCCACCGGGGAATGCGGCGGTGTACAGGCCTCGTGCCAGACTTTGACCGAACACACGCGCGAAACTAAACCAGCATTTTCTTTAACACGCATCAAACACTTGCTCTGCGTCTGCAGCACAAGTAGCCCTCTGATGCAATTACCGTAGCTCCCAGCTGGGAGCTTCAGGCTGAGTGGCTATCGTTCTTTGGGTTCATGCTGGACTCGCATCTCATGACCCACGGAACCGACAACACACTGAGCCTTTTCCCAAGCCCAGCCATCAAATGTAAGTTGACCCCTTTCGTGCCCTGGGAGTGGTAGAAATACGCAGACAGCCAGACCAAATCCCAGAGAGCACCCCGTTGTCGTATCTAGCCAGAACCCCTCTTTTGGCGTCGCGAACGTTGTCCAACTCGTCAACCTTAATAATGCTCTGGTTGATGTGCGCCATGCCTCCAGCAAGCACACCACCAGCAGTAGACAATGCAGCATCTCCCGTAGCCACTGCAGGACAGCCTTCCCGGTTGATCCCACTTCTCCTCAGTGATCCAGCATACCGAGAAATCAGAGGATTTCCTAGCACATGCGTTTCCTGCCCTGCCCAAAACTGTCACCTCGGTCCCTTCGTATCCTCCAGTCTCCATTCCAGAACGGTCTCCCAGAACTCCAGGGGTTAGCGTTGCTTGAGGAAACTCCCCAAGCTTGCCCCCTCTGGCCGCTCCTCTTGACCCTGGGAGTCCTGGAGCGACTACCAGAAGCAGGGAAAGCATCCTGCTCACGTGAGAGTTCACACGGTGACCGCCCATGCCTATATTTTGGCTGCTCTCGATTTTGACCATGAACTTCGACTCGACATCTGACGCCGCATGGGGATAAAGGAACATCGTCAGCATCAGCTAATCGTGGAGCAAGTAAAAAGGTGTGCTACCAATCTGACCCAGCACTTGACACCGTCGAACGAGACGACGTGCTCATCAACGCCGAGGGGGTAGTAAGCCTGGTGTCGTAGCACCAGTTATCGAACCTGCCCGACTCCGAGAAGCTATTCTCACTTCTTCTTCTTCTTGTTCCTCTTCTTCGTTTTCTTCTTCGCAGCTGCTCCTTTCAGAATGCGTTTGGCTGCCCGCAACTTATCCTCTGCATCTGATCCTGCTTCAGGCTCAGCTGCACTCGCCCTTGCCTGTGCAACCTCTTTGGCTGCTCCCGCCAGCTTGTCGACATCATCATCGTCGTCTAAGTCCACGTCACCACCAACGTCGGCAGACACAGCCAGGCAGGGGGCGACTCGCCATAGCCTCACAGCAGGGCGCCGAGCCTCTCGAGGTTCGGCTGCTCCTGCCTGGCCTCCCCTCCTTCGAGCCGGGCCGGGGCCTGGCAGCCCGCGCTCGCCGACACGGACTGCTGCTCGCCCATCTCGAGCACTGGCCCTCCCTCTTGCTGTGACAGGCCCTCGACGACAGCTTCCTTTGCCTCTGAGTCATGAAGCTCCGACTGGTGCTTGGCCTCCTCCGGGGCCGTCTTGGCATCCTCCACCGTCTTGTCCGGGGCCTGCTTGGGCCTGGTAGCCTCCTCCCGCTTGTCGGTGAGGTTGCTGGTGAGCTTCTCGACCGTCTGTTTCGCCTTCGTCAGCCTGCTCGAGATGAATGTTGCTGCACATGCAGGGGCATATTATCCTGTAGCGCCTTCTGCAGCCGTTCGACCTACTCCTCTGCCATGCTTTTGTCGTCATCGTGCACAGCAAACCTGGCAGACTTCTGCCAGAGTGCAAGCCTCTCCTTGATCTCTTTCGTTTCATTGCCGCCCTCGTCGTGTGACGTCTGAGCCCAAGGAGGTTTCGAAGGTGGCGACGACGACTTCTCGAGACAACCCAACCTTTTGATGATCGCCTACAGCGCGCTCTCCATCTTGCAACGCCCTTGGGGTGCACGCTGCTCGCCACTGCCTGCCACCTCCTTCTCGTCTGCCTTCCTTCGCTGCTCGTGCCACCTCAACGGGCGCTGCGCAGCCGCAAACACACTCGAGCCTCGACGCCCAATTGCCCTCCCTGAAAGATGTCGTGCAACTCCAGTGCGGCCTCCAGGGTCCGAGAAGCACATCCTTAGAGAACCACCATCGCCCGACATCGCACGCTTCCGAGGGACGAGGGCCCTCGACCTGGTCTGAAACCAGGACCGCCAGGGCTGCTCGCCGTGTGGTCGAAGCGGCCTGCGCTTCTCTTAAGCGAGCAAGGCGTACTGCAATCGATGCCACGAGCGCCTAAACGACAGCTACATGTTAAACATTCGCGGGCTCCTACTCTCGATGCGTATGACGAGCAGTCGGGGTCTTTCGAACCTGCCTCTTGGCTGCGTCCAGGCACGAGCCGCCGGGGCCCGCGGTTCGCACCTGAACCAGAATGGTCACGTACCTCCTTCCGCCCGTCCTTCCTTCCCTCCCTCCCTCCCTCCTCCTCCTCCCCCTCCCCCTCCTCCTCCTCCTCCTCCTCCTCCTCCTCCTCCTCCTGCTCCTTCCCCAGCGGCGAGCGCGTCCGCCCGGGCGTCCGAGCGCGTTGATCGGGAGCTAGTGCAGCCCGCCAACGCCAGCACCAGCACATTGCTCAGCAGTGGCTGGCCCTGGAGCGAACGGGGTGCGCTGGTCTGGGCCTGTAAACTTCTTCCCTCCCTCCCTCCCTCGCTCCCTCCCTCGCTCCTCCTCTCCCTGCCTGCCTGCCTGCCTCCCTCCCTCCTTCCCTCCTCCCTTCCTGCCTGCCTCCCTCCCTCCTCCCTCCCTGCCTCCCTCCTCCCCTCCCTGCCTGCCTCCCTCCCTCCCTCTCCGCCTCCTCTCCCTCCCTCCTCTTCCTCTTCTTCCTCTTCCTCCCTCCTCCCCCTCCCTCCCTCCCTCCCTCCTCTCCTCTCCCTCCCCTCCCTCCCTCCCCTCCCCCCTGGCGCTCTTTGGCCCGCGGGCCCGGCGGCCGGCCGCCGCCCCGGGGTGGAGGCCTGCTATTTCGACGGGGAGGCGCCGGGGGCGCAGGGAGGGGAGGGGGGGGGGAGGGGAGGGGAGGGATCCTAAGTAGGAAGAACAACAAAAACGCCACAAGCATAAACTTTAAATCGCTCCGCGCGGATTTCTTGGATCTGCGCTGGGCCCCCCGGCGGCGCCTCCGGCGCCGCCCCTGGCGCGCTCCGCGCGCCCGGGAGGGGCGTCCAGCTCGGATCCAAGAAATCCGCGCGGAGCGCCAAAAGTTTAATTTTTTTTTGTTTATTCCTTCTTCTTCTTCTTCTTCTAGGGGAAGGAAGGGGTCCTAAGGATAGGAGCCCAGACCTCCTCGCGTTGTGAAGAAGTCGCGACGGGAGGTTTTTCGCTATTTTCTCGGCCTCTGGGAGAACCCTTGCCGGCCTTCGAGACCGTCAGAAAGCGATTCGGGATGGAAAACCGGTCCTGGGGAAGGGGTCCGAGTGAGGGAGTCGAGGAGTCGAGGAGTCGAGGAGTCGACGAGGAGGCGGAGGTTGCTGTGGAGCGACCTGCAGTCGGGAGGGAAAACTAAAAGAGCCCCCCCCCCCCCGCAGAATCCGAGGACCCCTCATCCTCAGGATCCTGCGGAAGCTTGGGGGCGGCCTCGCCGAGGGCCATAACCTGGCTGAGGTCGCCCTCGTCGATGCCGCACGCCTGCAGGATTTCCTCGCGGGTCGCGAGGCCTGGCCGACACTGGCCGATCCCTGCGGCGGGCGCGGCGGGGGATGGAGGGAAGACCCAGGAAGCTAAAGATCCCGCTCGGCCTCACTCAAACCACGGGAGCCTCTAAGAGACAAGCTCTTGGAGGAGGCTCTGCTGTGAGGGTGCTTGCCACCTTTGATTCTCTTCAGCCGGTTCCGAGCCTGAGGCGATCTGGGATGACCCTTGCATCCTGTCCTCCAGAGTTGGCTTGGCCTGAAGTCTTCGCAACAGACGCCGCACCCAACTCAGTACACAAGGGCCACTCAAGCGCGCTGGGGAGTCGCTCTCACAGCGCATAATGGCGTGACCCTTCTACTACAAGGCAGTGATGGCCACGTCCCAACATCACCAACGACACCCCCACCTCCGTCATCCTCTTGAGCCCGTGGGTCAGGGCCGGGCTCAGGTGGTGGCAGCTCAACAGATGCAGGCGCAGGCTGGACTTCGCTTGGATCCAATCCAACAGTGTCCAGCCCAGTTTTGTCAACAGACTACATGTGCACCTCCAGCTGGGCAGCCCAACGGGCTGCCTCCTTAGCAAGACACTTGGAACCACTGTGCAGGTTCACGTCTGCCTCGCAAGCAGCATGCTTGGCCGCGCCAGTTGTAGCATACATATGTCGGCAGACTCGTGGGCCTTCTATTCCCACATAGTGGTCTTACCATCGTGGACAGCCGTGTCCGTGAAGTGCGCAGCCGTCCTCGCGGCCGTGAACTCGGACAGCCCACAATTGGACCAGAGGGGCGCCCAGAGGTGGGCCCCTGGGACCTCCCGCGGACGCCCCAGAGCCAACGCCTACGGCAGGTTCGTGTCCTGTCGACCGGGGAGACCCCGCCGCCGGCGTTCAACGTTGAACGCCGCCGGCGACCCAGGTTAGTTCGATGTTGAACGATGTGGCGTTTCGAAAACGGCCGATCGTTCAAGGTTGAACGATGCCCGCGGATTCGTCAGGCTGATTATCCAGAAGATCATGTGTTCAGGCTCCTGAACAGGGACCAGCGTTGCAGTCAGCGTGTATCAAGGACAGGCGGCAAGGACGCAAAACCCTTGGAGGCCGAAGTGGGATTTTTCGGGCGACGGGCGACCAGTAACACCGGCAAAGGACGGGCCGCAGAGGCAAGGACACAAGGGTACCCTGAATGAAGGCGCGCGTCCTCACTAGGCGCGTTGACCGCAGAGGCGAGGGAAACATCGCACGAGCAAATTTCTCCGCCAACTCCTCCCCGCCCTCCTTGACTCGGGCGGCTCGGCGCGCCCAGCACCCCGAGACGCCGTCCCGTCGCAGCGCAGTGTGGGCTACGCAACGACACTGCCCGTGCTACAGCGTGCCTTTTCCCTCCTTGCACCTCCTCCTCCTCCTCCTCCTCACCGGCTCTGACTTGCAACCGAAACTCCAAAGGCGAGATCTGAGACAAGTTCCAGATTTGGCCTAAGTCGGTCTCAACCGTCCTAAAATCCCGAAGCCTCCAATCAATGCGCTGCAGAGTGAGAACGGCCACATCAGCTGGAGTGGCAGCTCCCTGCCGCGGGTGCTTCTTCGAGCTCGCTCGAAGGATGGATGCATCGATTGACGAATCAAAAAAGCAACCTTGGGAAAGCTGTCCCAGACGGCAGTGGCCCACTGAAAGGCCACTTCAGGAAGAGGAGGAAGAGGGAGGGATGTAGGGAGGGAGGGATGGATGGAATTGGAGGAGGACCTGTGGAGGAGGAGGAGGAGGAGGAGGAGGGGGAGGAGCAGAACCAGAGTAAATCCGAGATTCGTCAGCGGTGCTACAATACACTCTCTTGCCCCAAGCCCCCAATCATACGTTCCTGCAAGTTTGTGTCGTCACTGCAGGAAACGCCCCCTTTCAAAGACCAGCACCACAAGGGCATGCCATTCCGACGAGGGCCCCATTTTGAAAAGGAACTGCCTTAGATTCTTCCAGCGCGTGACGAGGAATGCAAGCAACTATAGTCATTTCAGGGTTTTTTGTGGAACTTCTGTCATCCTGACTCCGTGGGCCCGAGGAAGCGATGCCAACAACTGCGCTTCATGCACTGTCGAATCTGACGGGAATCTGGCGCAGAATGCCGAACCGGCGCCCTTGCTCGGGACATCTTCGCAAAATGGGCCCCAGTTGAGGGGCCAAGAGTGCTCCTTGTTCTGAGTTTTAGTTTCTTGTGAATCTGACGGAATCCAGCGCCGAATCCCGAACCAGCGCCCTCGCTCGCGACAAATCGGCCCCAGGGGGGGGGCCGAAAGTGACGTCTGCATAGTTTCTGGCGAACCTGGTGGAACTGGCACAGGAACTCAAACTGGCGCCCTCGTTCAGAACATCCTCGCAAAATCAGCCCCTTGGGAGGAGTTGATATCGTAATGGAAGATTCCTATACGTATGCAGGCTTCCGATCCCTCGCAGAGCGGCCAGCTATTGTTCAACGAGGTGTGCTGCAGCGAGAGCCCCATCGAAGAAGGACCGCCCCTCATCCGAGTAACCGTTGCACAAGGTGACGCTTGAAGCTATGAGCTTTGAGGAAGGCCTTCTAGGTGGGGTCCGAGTAGATGGGGTCGGTGGAAGGTCCCGTATCGCAGATGCATCCTCGATGCACCGTCGATGCGTCGGCTGTGCATTGAGCGCATTGTGACTTACGAGCGCTGTATCAACAATACATCATCGATGCATGGCCAGTGCGCCATGCGCATGGATTCCCTGCGCGAGAGACGCCCGCATGTCCCCTTCCCGGAGAGGAGGGGATCTCCGAGCGGAGCCAAGGGTCCCGTTGACGATCCGAGGACAGCGTTTCCGATCCGCTGATTTACTTTCGACCCGCGGATTCATTGTTGGATCCGCGGAGTCATTTTCCCATTCGCGGGTCGTGGTTTCAATCGAGCTCACGACATTTTTTCAATCCGCTTATTCTTTTTTTGATCCGCGGATTCGTTTTCGGTCTGCGGATTCATTTCTCGATCCGCGGATTCATCCCCCAAATGTGGATTCATTTTTAATCCGCAGATCCAGGTTTCGATCCGCGGCTTCATGATGCTCCGCTGAATCGTTTACCGATTTGCGGATCGTTGTCTTTGTGCGCAGACCGATGTGCATCCACGATGCATCCGCGATGCATCGAGGATGCATCGCGGATGAGTCGCGGATGAGGGTCGCTGCCTTTCGAGCATCGCCCGAGCATCGTCGATGCATCGGCGATGCGGTGCTCTCCTCCGGCCCCACCTGCTCCGACCACGTCTGGGAGGCCTTCGTCTCGAGCGATGGATCCATTTTGAAAAGGAGCTTCCCTCGATCCGTGAAGTGCTACATATCTTCAGTTCATTGTTGTATGAAGTCCCTGTCGAGAGTCCAATTTAGAAAAAGAGCCGTCCTCCATGCGTCTAGTTGTTGCGGACTTCTATGACGGCTGTGAGTGGTGCTGTGGCGCGAACCTCATTTGGAAAGCGGCATCGGCTCCATCCTTGTAGCTGTTGCACGATTCTAAGACGAATGCGCGCGGCGGGAAAGCGAGGTCCCCATTTTGACAATGAGCCGCCCTCCAGCTTTACAGCTGTTGCAAGCTTTTCAGACGAATGTGTGCCGCGCTGAGGGGGAGAGCCCGATTTTCAAAAAGACTCCCATCTATCCCTGAACCTGTTGAAAGCTTGACGACGAATGTGTGCGGCGCTAAGACGAGAGCTCCATGCTCAGAATCAGATGTGGAGCCGCCCTCCACATCTGATTCTGCTGCAGACCTTCATGGCGAGTGTGCGCGGCGCTCATGCGAGATCTCATCTTGAAAGCGAACCGCCTTCCATCATTTGCACAGGCTGTAAGCTTGTAGGACGAAGGTGCGCGACGGCAATGCGACAGCCCCATATTGAGCACGACCCCTTCCAGCCTTGAAGCTGTCGCAATCCTTTCAGCTGAAGGTGTGCGGAGCTAAGTCGAGAACCGCATCCTGAAAGCGACCTGTGATCCATTCATGTAGCTGTTTCAAAAGCTTAGGACGAATGTGCGCGATGAGAAGCGATACCTCATTTCGAAAACACTCCGCCCTCCAGTATGATAGCTGTTTCAAGCTTGTAAGGCGAATCTGCGCAGAGCTAGGGCGAACGCTCCATTTTGGAACAAGGCCGGTTCTCCATCCGTGTACATGTTTCGACTATCAAGCTTCAGGATCCTGAGAGGTGAGAGAGTCGCAGGCGAAACGCCCAGTCCGTCCTATCGACACGTCTCGTGATTGCTGAGTCCACACGCGTCCGCGCCGCCCACAGGCACACCCCTCGCACGTTTTGTGGCCCCACAGGGAACTCCTCCTAAGGCTCCAGTGGCTGCGTCCACATGCGTCCGCGCCGCCCCATTTCGGCATACTCCTCAAACGTTTCGCGACCCCATCGGGATCGCCACCTAAGGCACCAGTGGCTGCGTCCACATGCATCCGCGCCGCCCATTTCGGCACACCCCTCACACGTTTCGTGACCCACCGGGAGCTCCACCTAAGGCACCAGTGGCTGCGTCCACTGCGTCCGCGCCGCCCATTTCGGCACACCCCTCACGTTTCGTGGCCCCATATGGAGCTCCACCTAAGGCTCCAATAGCTGCGTCCACTGGCGTCCGCGCTGCGCATTTTGGCGCACCCCGTATACGTTTCGTGGCACCTTAGGCAGCCCCACCGAAGTCCCCAGTGGCTGCGTCCACACGCGCTCGCGCCGTCCACACGTCTCGTGGCCCCATAGGGAGCCACCCCCAGTGGCTGCGTCCACATGCGTCTGCGCGCCCATTTCGGCACACCCCTCACACGTTTCGTGGCTCATGGGGAGCTCCGACCAAGCCCTCAATGGCTGCGCTCACATGCGTCCGCGCCGCGCATTTCGGCACACCACTCACAAGTTTCGTGACCCCATCGGGAGCTTAACCTAAGGCCTCAGTGGCTGCTAACATACCCTGTCTTTCGTCAGGCTAATTCCCGCATCTATTTTGAGCGTCGAAGATTACGTAATGTTTTTTTGGTCGTCGCCCACAAGGTGTCGCTCAATGTCGCTCTGCATGCCGCAATCTTGTCGTTGACCAAGAGGGACAGCCCATGTGGTCCTTGCAACATGGTTGTGATCTTCGATGGCTTGACAGCCCCCCTTGAGAACTGTCTGGGGCCGGTCACCATCCTTCAAGGGAGCATTGTTCTTGGCGGTAGATCCTATCTTCCTCCCCCTCCTTCTGCCTCTTCCCTTCGCCTCCCCCTGCTCAACTTCCGAAGTCGGAGAAGAGGGGATCATGTTGAGTCTGATGGTGGTGATGATATGGATGGTGAGGAGGAGGAGGTGGAGGAGGAGGAGGAAGAGCAGGAGGAGGAGTAATAGGACGAGGAGTAGTAGGAGCAGGTGGATCAGGAGCAGGAGCAGGAACACGAGCAGGATGATGGACTATGACGAAGCGCAGGGAGTGGGACAAGGAGGATGAGGAGGAGGAGGAGGAGGAGGAGGAGGAGGAGGAGGAGGAGGAGGAAGAGCGCGTGGATAATGGGGGGAGGAGGGGGATGAAAACGAGTCGGATTGGAGGAGAGAAAGGAGGAGAGGGAGGAGAAGGAGGAGGAGGAAGAGGCGGTGGAGGAGGAGGAGGAGGAGAAGGAAGAGGAGTATGTTCTGGAGGATATGGAGGAAAGGAGGACGTGGAGGAAACGGAGATGGTACCAGGAGGAGGATCGGGAGGAGCAGGCGTTGGAAGAGTAGGAGCGTGCGTTGGGAGGGGAATGTTGTGCTGGGCTCCACGCGGCATCCGCCCGCCGCGAATGAGAAGGTGCTGCTCTCCGGTGTTCCCTACCTGACGCCCCTTTTCGGGCTGGCCATCGAGGCCTCCTCGCCCGAGACGCATGCTGAATGAGGAGGGGGGGGGATGAGGAGGAGGAGGACCGGTGTAAACCCAAGGCGAATCAACGGTGTTGCAATAAAGCCTCCCTCCAAGACACCTCTTCATAAGTCCCCACGGGAAGTCATTTTCAATATGTGAAGTGGTTAATTAGAAGACAACGGTTTGAGAATCCCCAGTCGTGCCAAAACACAATCCTTGGGACTTGAACGCCGCGAATCAACGTGACTGTCGCCAGAACATTATTCCTGGGACTTCAACGCCGCGAATCGACGTGACTGATGTGTCTTGACAACCATAAACCGTGCCAGAAAACCATTGCCAGGAGTTCGACCATACGAATCCTGGAAGCTGTCGCAAGCTTTTGAGACGAATGTGCGCGGCGCTGAGGCGAGAGCCATACTTTGCCACGAACTGGTTGCAATTTTTCCAGACGAATGGGAAGGCGAGAGCCACATGTTGACAACCACCAGTCATGTATCATTGAAGCGGTGGCAAAAGGCGAATGTGCTCGGCGCTAAGGCGCGAGCCGCATTTTGAAAACGACCCGCCCTCCATCTGTGAAACTATTGCAACATTTTCAGACGAATGTCCGCGGCGCTAGGGCGAGAGCCACATTTCGAAGATGGCTCGTTCTCCATCCGTGAAATTGTTGCAAATTTCAAGCTTTAGGGTGAGGGGGTCTCAGGCGAAACACGCCTGGTTCGCTCTACCAGCACGTCTGGGGGTGATACAGAGACGTTTTTCTGCGGTTTTCTGATGAGGAATAGAGAGGAGGGATGATGATGCCGATGATGGTGGTGGAGGTGGTGATGATGACGATGGTGGTGGTGGTGGTGTGATGATGATGACGATGTTGATGATGCCGATGCTGATGCTGATGCTGATGCTGTTCCGCCAGTTCTGGACCACAGCGCTTCGGCGCGACACGCTATCCACTTCCGGGTTCCCACGCGTCAGTGCCCTGTGTTCTTCCCAGCCTCCCGCCCCCGCGGAGCGGAGCGACACGCAGCCCCTTGCAGGGCATAGCGTGTCGCCGAGGCCGCCGTGGCGACGCGCTATCCAACAAATCACTACCGTATCCTCCTCCTTCGCCTTCGCTCTCTCATCGTTATCCCCTGCATACGTCGCGACAAGCAAATACAGTACTTTCATCGCTTCGGTGTTGTGCCCTGTGGAGCAGGGCAGGTGGCAGCGCTCCCCGATGAGTTCGCAGGCGTCGAGGAAAAGGTGCAATTACTTTGCTCTTCCGTGGCCCGGGAGGTTGGATTACCCCGGGTTGTCTGACCCACCTGCGGGACCTCTGCTTCCCCACGGAGACGGCCGATGTGGCATCTCGCTGCCTGGCCGCCCGTGCACGGGTTTTCCGTCATGAGCATGCTGCTAATGGTGGTTTGCGAGTCTTTGAGCGGGCGGAGAGTCTGCGCAGGGCAACGCGCCGCCCGGCCAACGAGCAGAAAGTGCGCGTTCAGTGTGCCTGGTTGGATCGCCAGCTCATTTTTAAGCTTGCAGCAGCAGCCGACCAGCTGAGAAGCAAGGAGGCTCTGCGCCACTCCTCGCTGTCCTTGCTTGGCGGGGACACTCTGCCGTAGCAGCTCAAGGAGGGGTGGCAAGCTCGTGCCACGGCGCTCCTGCGCGACCGTAGGAGCGATGCTTTCCACCACCTCCGTCGCAAGCTGGATCGTTGGTCCCTGCCGGTTCTTCCTCGGCATCGCCCTGGCAGATTTTTGAACCGAATGCGCGACATCGCATTTGTAGTCCCACCGCGGGTGATTGCGGCTGTACTCCGTGGGGTCTTCAACGGCTGGGTGACGTCACGACGTTTTCAATTCCGTGGCGGATGCTTCTTTGGTTGCCACCACCGCGACGACAGTATCGAATATTACGCGACATGTGGGTCGTTCCATCAGCTGTGCCGGACACACTTGCGGCTCGAGGTGCCGCCAGCACACGAGCGGCTTGCCGATTTTCTGCGGGTGAGTCCATGCTCGGATTCTCTGCCAGTGCACCTCCGTTCGGACGGGGCTGCTGTCGCAAAGGCAGCGGCATTGCGCGCAATGAGCGTTTATGCCCTGTACAGACTGCATGGCGCTGTCGCACACCGTAATGTCCTCAACGCCGAGTTCGACGGCATGCTCGGCGAGTTTGTTCGAGAGGGGTCTCGAGGCTCCGCGCGGGCCTCAGCGCTGGTGCTCACATCGCGCAAAGGGCCTCGTGCTCAACCGTTCGCTGTTCTCTCCCCTCTTCCTCTGCTGGTGCTGTTGTCATCGTCTGCTTCCCTTTTTGTTCTCGTCTTCCTCATCGCTGGTACCATTTCCTGGCTATCGCCAGACAACCATGAGGGTTGTATTTCGCATCTCCTCCTCCCCCTCCTCTTCCTCCCCTTCCTGTCTCCTCTCCTCTCCTCTCCGCCGCCCGGGTCCGGAGCGACTGTTATCGATGAACGCGCCACGGACGCGCTTTCGACGCGATGAAACGCCAGGGGCAGTGTTTCATGCGCTGATTTCGCTATGCCAAGTGCTGGGTTGCTCCCGTCCTTGCTGATACGTTTTAGTGGGAATTCGTATCGCTCGGCCGGTGGATTTATATTGTCGGGCTCTTAGGTTTACGTGGTCGTGCACGGAGCTCGGGCTGTGATATATAAGTCGGCACGTCCGCCAGGTGCCCATGACTTCGGACGCGCGCTACGGCTCGCCTACTACAGGTTGGCCTGTGCATTGCTCCCAGCGTCGTGTTTTTATCCTTCCGCTCTGTTCTCTCGTTTTCGTCCTCTTCCCTCCTCCCCTCTCTCTGCACTTGTCTGCGGCCCGTCTAATTCTGTGTTGGTTCCGTTTGTGCGGAACTTGCTTTGGCGCTCTGCTATCAGTGCCTTATGGTTTCGTTTGCCGTGAAGAAAAATGCGTCGCGACAAACAATAATTATGACTGGTGTTTTCTTGCAGCAATCAAGCAACGATCCGCGACGACAGCTGTTCCCGTGGATGCGGTCTGGAGTTCCCAGGGCCATGTTGCCAAATCATCACGACGTCGGAGGCTTGGGGGGAATGAGGAGCAGGAGGGAGGGAGGAGAAGGAAGAACAAGGAGGGAGACGGAACGCGACCCTTCACATTCGATCTACCACATCATTTAGAACTTTGTTTCGAGAGCTCAACGCCGACCCTCCCACTTCATTGACCTCTGGACGCTCTTGGGCTCATGGGGATTTCAGGGGGCGTCGGGCAGTTCTCGGGGGTTCGAGGGAGTTTTCGGCGGTTTGCGACTCTTACGGGTTTCGACAGGAAGTCTTCACGCTTCGCGTATCCCCACCAGCCCATCTCAAAACAGCAACTCTTGCGAAGCATGCCGACAGTCGTGTTTTTCAGGCGTGTTTCCGCCTGCCCCCGCATATCTCCCCTGTTCCTCCTTCCTCCCGCCTCCTTGTACATCCTCCTTGTGGTGGGAGCGGGAGAAGGACGAGGCGGAGGAGGAGGGAGAGAAAGCGCTCCTCGTGGTTTGAGTCGTTTGGGGTTTCTTGTCCTGGTGTGAGTCGTTCGGGCCCTTCTTCCTGGTGTGAGTCGTTCGGGCTCTTCGTGATGTGAGTCGTTCGGGCTCTTCGTCCTGGTGTGAGTCGTTCGGGCTTCTCGTGGTGTGAGTTGTTCGGGCCCCTCGTCCTCGTGTGAGTCGTTCGGGCCCCTCCTCCTGGTGTGACTCGTTCGGGCTCCTCGTGGTGTGAGTCGTTCGGGGCCCGTCGTGTGGTGTGAGTCGTTCGGGCTCCTCGTGGTGCGAGTCTAGGAGCGTCTTGGGGCTTCTAGGAGCGTCTTGGGTGCCTTGGGGGAGCCTCTTCGGGCCTCTTGGGAGCCTCTTGGAGGCCGTTTGGGGCGTCTTGGGGGCCTCTTGGCGGCTCCAGGGGCTTCCAGGAGCGTCTTGGGTGCCTCGGGGGAGCCTCTTGGGGCCTCTTGGGGGCCTCTTGGGAGCATCTTGGGGGCCTCTTGGAGGCCTCTTGGGGGCTCTTGGAGGCCTCTTGGAGGCCTCTTGGAGGGGTCTGGGAGGAATCTTGGGGCCATCTGTCGGGCGATCGATCACAGATGGGGGGAGTACTTTTCTCCCTCCCCCCGTCGGGGCCAGAATCCTCGTGAGGGGTGTCGTTTTTTAGCCCTCCGAGGAGTCGAAAAAGACCCCTCCGACGACCCGCGGAGGGACCTCTCCAGGCCCAGGGGGAGGGGGTAGGGGGAGGGGTAAACCTCTCCCCGAAGGGGAAGAAGGGGGGTTGAGAACAGAGCGGGCTCTCTAAACCACTCACGCCCAAAGGGCTGGTGGGATTCTGGGAGCTGCGAGCATCGGGGCCGTTGAGTTCGTCGCGGTGGTGGTGGTAGTGGTCGTTGTCGTCGTTGTCGTCGTTGTCGTCGTTGTCGTCGTCCGCGTCGTCAGCGTCATTTCTTCCTCCGCTTCCGTCTCCACCACCACCTCCGCCTCCGCCTCCGCCTTCGCCTCCTTCTGCCTCCGCCTCCGCCTCTGCACCCTCTGCTTCGAGCGCCACCAGCACCACATTTTCTTTCTCGACCTCTGCCTACGTACGCATTCATCTTCATCTTCGCCACGTCAACCTCCTCCTCCACCACCACTTCCGCTTCAACCTTCGCCTCCGCCTCCACCTCCGTCTCCGCTTTTGCATCAATGTCCACCTCCGCGCGAGGAGGGAGGAGGAGGAGGAGGACCTCCTCCGCATCCTCCTCCTGCTTCTCTTCTCCACCTCATTGATCACCACTCGCTGCCCAAAAAGACAAAGAAGAGGCCAGGACTCCCCCGCACCAAGGCACTTCCTGGCCGGGCCCGGATCCACTGGGGGCCCGAGGCGCGGACAAGAGGTGCCACGTCGGAGGAAGGCTCTCGCCCCGCCCGCGTGCCCTCGACTCCTGCGTGCCCACCCTCTCCCGCTGGTGCACCAGGTGTGCCTGATGGCCGTCGTCACAAAGTGCGCGCTGGTGAAGAAAAAAATCCAGGACGCTCGCCCCATCCCGTCGGGGGCAACGATGGGTGGGGACAGGAACAGGGGGGGATGCATCGACCCCCACTCGTCCACTCATCGCCGGTACGGGGCCCGATAGCCCCAACCTGCCCAGGGACGTGCGGTTTTAGCAGTCGGGGGCCTGTCGCCGACCGATCGGCGATGTGCTGCCGATTCCAGGTCGACGTTCCCTCCCCCCGTGTCAGTTCCCCCGAGTCGCGACGAACGAACACGGGGGGTGTATCGAGTCTGCTGCGCGCAGCTGGTTGCGGCCCCGCCGCTGGGCGCGTGCCTCGAGGCACGGTCGCCTCGTGTGCTGGCAGGCGCCAGGGCAATCCGCTGCGTGAGCTGATTTGCCAGTTCCGCCTTTACTCACCGAGCGCGTTCCACTGCTGGCAGAGTGCCTGCTCGCAAACTTCTGAGCACCACGTGCTTGCCTCGATGCAGTGGATCGTGAATCCCCCGCGGCGGATCCAGGCCGTTTGCGAGTAGTTACTCTGCGAGCAGTGGAGCGCTTTGTCGTCCGACCTGACACGGAGGGAGGAAGGAAGGGCGGGAAGGAGAGAGGCCGCGGAGCGCAGCTGGTTTGCTAGCTCCCCCTGTACTGACCATCCCATAGGGGAGGGAGGCAGCGGAGCGCAGGGCCACTCGAGATGGCGCCTTGACTTGGAGGCAGGGCGGTGGGCCAGCGGTCGCGGCGGAGCACTGCCTCAATACCCCAGGATTGATCCCGCGCGGGGAGGGCGGAGAACCGTCGGGCTGACCCCCTGGCCGAGACGACGAGGGAGGGAGCGAGGGAAGGGAGAGGAAGGGTGATGATGACGGCGATGGTGATGGTGATGGCGATGATGATGATGCTGATTATGATGATGCTGATGATGCTTATGCTGATGATGATGACGATGAACATGATGATGCTGATGATGATGTCTATGCTGATGATGATGACGATGACGATGACGATGATGAGGATGATGACGATTATGGTGTTTATGCTGGCT
This sequence comes from Prorocentrum cordatum, assembly GCA_963575745.1. Classification (NCBI taxonomy): domain Eukaryota; class Dinophyceae; order Prorocentrales; family Prorocentraceae; genus Prorocentrum; species Prorocentrum cordatum. Next base: position 304,825 of record CAUYUJ010018226.1, read on the forward strand.
ATGATGACGATGACGATGATGATGATGATGATGCTGATGCTGCTGTTGATGATGATGATGCTGATGATGATGATGATGATGATCGTGATGATAGTGGTGGTGGTGGTGGTTGTGGTGGCAATGCTGATAACGACGATTATGTCGATGGTACCGCTGTTGATCTGCTGCTGCTGCTTCTGCTCATGATGACGATGATGATGCTGATGATGATGGTGATGCTGCTGCTGATGATGATGATGATGCTGCTGATAATGATGATGATGATGATGATGATGATGATGATGATGATGATGATGATGATGACGATGATGATGATGCTGATGATGGTGATGATGATGCTGACCATGATGATGACGATGACGATGACGATGTGCTGCTGATGACGATGAAGATGCTGTTGATTTTGATGCTGCTGCTGCTGATATTGATGATGCTGATGCTGATGCTGCTGCTGATGATGCTGATGATGATGTCAGTGAGGATGGTGCTGCTGATGGTGATGGCGGTGGTTGTGATATCTGGAGATGATGACGACGACGTCGAGGATGGTGATGGTGATGGTGATGGTGATGGTGGTGGTGGTGGTGGTGATGATGATGATGCTGATGCTGATGCTGATGCTGCTGCTGATGATGATGATGATGATGATGATGATGATGATGATGATGAGGATGATGATGCTGATTATGCTGATGATGATGATGCTGATGAGGAGGAGGGAGGTGATGGTAATGAGGATGCTGCACCTACGGCCCTCTTCGGAGCCTACTGCCGCTGGGGCGTCGCGGAACTGTCGCGGTGGAGGCCCTCGCTCTCGCGCGGCGGCTGGGGGCTCGGTGGATCGCCGTCCGGCAGCGTTGCGCAGTAGGAGGCAGAGGACAGAAGCACACCCGAGGTGCAGCAGCGATGCCGCACTGCACCTTGCCGTCCCAGGCGCCCTCACACTTCCTTTCACTTGTCCCTGTCCACCGCGGGAGGCGCCCCTCCTTGGCAGACGAATGCCCCGCGGGCCTGCCGGTCAGGGCAGGCCCTGTTTACCAGGAGTGTCCACCTCCCGTCCTCTGGTTTCAGCAACTGCAGGGGGCTGGGGCCAGGCAGTTCACTGACATGTTCAGCGAGGCTTCCCTTACGCAGGGCATGAACACTCGATTCGTGTAAGCGTTGCACGACTTCTAAGTTGTTGTCTTACATTTGGCGGGGATCTCAAGCCAGATGCACACTTTGAGTGAGACGGTGCCTCCCTCCATGCGTGTAGCTGTTGTACAATTTTCCAGCTTCTGGTCGTAAACCTTGAGGGTGTCCCACGCGGGAGCCTACTTTCAGAACGGAACAGATCTCCACAATTGTTGGATTTGTTGAAAGGCGAATGTGTGATGTGCCAAGGTGAGCTCCCCAGGTTGAAAACCACCTGTTCTCGAACCGCCCTCCATCAGTGTACGTTTTGAACCTTTGAAGGGACATTTGAAGGGACGTTTGTGCGTGGCCAAGGTGGGAGCCCGATCTTGGAAGTCACTTGTTCTCCATCCGCGCAGTCTTCCTTCTCCATCCCGTGCAGATGTTGGCAAGTCGCCTGTGCTCCGTCCATCTGTCTGCTGAAGAATTCTCCGGCGAAAGGCCCTGCGCGCCCGGACGACAGGAGGAGCTCGTCATAACGAAACGGATGGTGGAGGAGGAGGAGGAAGAAGAGGAGGAGGAGGCGGAGGAGGAGGAGGCGGAGGAGGAGGAGGAGGAGGAGGGAGGATGGAGGTAGGTAGGGAGGGAGGCAGGGATAGAGGGTCCCTCGTCCTGCCCGCTCCGTGGCCCCCCTCTCCCCCCTGGGCACAGGTAGTGCCCGCAGGGTCGCGGCGGAGGGCGGTTCCGCGGGGAGGAGCAGCTCCGGGGGCGAGGGCTGCTGATGCTGTTGTTGGTACGACGGGTTCCCCCGAGGGGGGGGGTAGGGAACACCCCCCCCCCCCAGCCAGGGCTGTCCTTCTGTCCTCCTGCCTCGCTGCTTGCCAGACCCCCCCCCGCCCAACCCGAAGGGCCTAGACCCCCACAAGTGTCGGGTTGGGGGGGGGTACGCCAAGGGAGGAACAACCACAGGACCCGACAACTGGCGTTTACTGAGCCGCCCTGGGCGGTTACTAAACAGCCCTGCCCTGTTCGATTCCTTCTTTCGCTTTCTCTCTCTCTGTCTCTCTGTCTCTGTCTCAGTCTCTGTCTCCGTCTCTCTCTCTCTATGTATGTATGTGTATATATATATATATATACACGTTCTCCCTTTCCCGCGCCCCTTCCTGTCATCATCCGTGAGACGATATTGCCAGTGTTTGCACAGAGTTAATGGGGGGAGAAAGAGAGAGAGAGAGAGAGAGAGAGAGAGAGAAAGAGAGAGAGAGAAAAAAGAGAGGGAGAGAGAGAGAAGGATAGAGAGAGAGGGAGAGAAAGAGAAAGGCAGAGAGAGGGAGACAGAAGGAGTACAGGACACTGAAAGCTCTGATGCGTGCCGCTCATCCTTCGCGCGATCCACCCCCTCCCTCTCTCCTCGTCCTGCTCCCCGCTCTTGCTGGTCTTCCCTCTGATCTCACGATCTGCTCCTCCCGCCTGGCAAGGAAGCATATTTCCCTGAGGAGCATGAGGCAGACGCGCCCCCCTGGCATGCGTGCATGACGGGCAGGGAGACCCGCCGTCAGGCAGGGGATGTGTGCACAGGTTGTGGGGCACGGGCATCGGGAGCGCAATAGCGACGCACGGGTACACGAGCTCACACAGTGTCCGTGACATGACACGGCCTCGCGAGCGCGAGGCTGGTTTTGCCCCCCCCCCCCCCCCCCTCGCGCAGCGGTGACGGTCGTGTGTTTGGGGGGACATTGCCGGTGCTCGCAGGCGGTCGCTGCTGGTGCTCCCAGGATTTGCGCAGGTACCACGCCCCGCCCAAGCGTTACCATGACCCGGGGCCCCACCCCATGTACGTGGCTGGGCGCGTTCTTTCTGTTGGCTTTGTGGAAGTCGATGAATGGAGAGAGGAAGGGTGCTGCCAATTAATTTCCAGATGTCTAAAAGATGTTTCAAATATGCTTTATATATAAACATGTTTGAAACATTGTTATAACATGTTTTACACATCTTAAACACATCTTTAAGTCAATGATAGGATTGTTAGAGTGTCCATTATCATGGCATCCACAACGTTACCATGACCCGGGGCCCCACCCCATGTGCGTGACTGGGCGCGTTCTTCCTGTTGATTCTCTGAGGCAGGGCGCTGAGAGCATGCAGCAGAGGCGGGCGAGAGCGAGCATGAGCGATTGTGTCAAAGGGGTCATGACAGATGCTTGCGGGCCTGGGCGAGGAGGGCTCTCCTCCGCGTCCTCGTCCTCGTTCCTGCTTCTCCTCCCTCTCCTCTTTGGCCCTCGCGCTCCTCCCCCTCCTGCTCCCTTGCCCCCTCGCCCTCCCCCTGTTCGTCCTCCTCGTGGTCGTCCTTCCTCCTCCTCGTCCGCGCCGTCGTCGTCGTTCTCCGCCTCCTTCTCCAGGCCTGTGGGCTTTGGGTAGAAGTGCCTCCTGCTTCGGTGCGTTCGAGAGGGAAACAACATCTCCCGATTCCCGATCTAGGAGGCGTCGGGGTCGGGTCGTCGTCGTCGTCGTCGTCGTCGTCGTCGTCGTCCTCGCCGTCGTCGTCGTCGTCGTCGTCGTCGTCGTCGTCGTCGTCGTCGTCGTTGCAGTCGCCATCGCCGTGGCCGTTGCCGTAGCCGTCGCCACCGCTGCCAGGCCCGACTCAAGATACTTGTGGCGTTGGCGATGCTCGCGCTGGAGAGAGCCCCTGCATGCCAGCAGCAGCCTCTTCCTCCGTCTCTGCCGCAGTTTTGTTGGTCTCAGGAGGCCTCTGGAGGCCTCCATGACCTCAGGGGATTTCTGGAGGTCTCCGGAGACTTCCGAGGACCTCTGGAGATCGAGACGGGAACGTCCCTCGCTTTGGTCCCTCCTCCTCCTGATCCGTGTCCTTCTCTTTGCTCCTTCCTCCTCCCCCTCCCACCGCGAGCGTTGTGGGCGTGGGGTGGGTGAATTGGTGTGATGATGCGGGTGATGGTGATGGTGATGGCGATGATGATGGTGATGATGCTGCTGATGATAATGATGATGATGCTGCTGATGATGATGAGGAGGAGGAGGAGATGCAGGAAGGGTGAGGTCGGGGAAGAGGAATCGGATGACGATGATGGATAATGGTGATGATGACGACGATGATGATGCTGATGCTGATGATGGTGATGGTGATGGTGATGGTGATGGTGATGGTGATGATGATGATGATGATGATGATGATGATGATGAGGATGATGATGATGATGATGATGATGCTGATGATGATGATAATAAACATGAAGTAGAAGGCGAGGGAGAGGTGGTGGTGGTGGTGGTGGTGATGGTGGTGGTTGGTGGGGGGGAGGGGGAAGAAGGGGGAAGGGAGTGTGGGACGGAGGGGATGGAGCTGGGAGGAACAGTGCAGGTCCGAGATGGGGGGCGAACTGGAAGGATGAGGAACAGGAGGAGAAAGAGGGAGAGGAGGAGGAGGAGGAGGAGGAGGATGATCAGGAGATGCAGGAAGGGTGAGGTTGGGAAAGACGAATCGGATGACGATGACGGATGATGGTGACGATGACTATGATGATATGGTGTGGATGGGGATGGGGATGAGAACGAGGATGAGGATGAGTAGGATGATCATGATGCTGATGATGATGACGCTGATGCTGATGCTGCTGCTGCTGATGATGATGATGATGACTGTGGTGAGCATGATGATGAGGATGATGATGACGATGCTGATTCTGCTGCTGCTGATGATGATGCTGATGATGATGCTGATGAAGTTCATGATGCTGATGATGCTGCTGCTGATGATGATGATGATGATCATGATGATGTGATTGATTGATTGATTGATTGATTTTTGATGGATTCATTTCTTGATTGAGTGATGCTCGTGATTGTGATGGTCATGGTGTTGATGATGATGATGATGCTGATGCTGATTATGATGTTGATGCTGATACTGATGATGCTGATGATGATGATGCTGATGATGATGATGACGATCATGATGATGATGATGATGATGATGATGATGATGATGATGATGATGATGATGATGATGCTGATGATGCTGATGATGATGATGATGCTGATGTTGATGATGATGCTGATGCTGCTGCTGCTGATGATGATGCTGATGATGATGATGATGCTGATGATGATGATGATGATGATGGTGATGGTGGTGGTGGTGGTGGTGGTGGTGATGCTGATGATGTTGACTTTGATGATGCTGATGATGCTGATGATGATGATGATGATGATGATGATGATGATGATGATGATGATGCTGATGCTGATGCTGATGCTGATGCTGATGCTGCTGCTGCTGCTGATGAGGAGGAAGAAGAGGAGGAGGAGGAGGAGGAGGAGGAGGAGGAGGAGGAATATGAGCATAGCAGGAGGAGGAGGAGGAGGAGAGGAGGAGAGGAGGAGGAGAGGCGAGGAGGAGTAGGCGGAGAGGAGAGGAGGAGGAGGAGGAGGAGAGGAGGAGGGGAGGAGGAGGAGGAGGAGGAGTGAGGAGGAGGATGAGGACGAGGAGGAGAGGAGGGGAGAGGAAGGAAGAGGAGGTGGGAGGGGGAGTGTGATGAGAGGAGGGGAGGAGGAGGAGGAGGAGAGAGCAGGAGAGGAAGAGGAGGAGGAAGGAGGGAAGGAGAGGACGAGGAGATGGGAGGAGATAGAGGAGGCGGAGGATGAGAGAGGAGGAGAGGTGAGGGAGAGGAGGAGGAGGGGAGAGGAGGAGGAGGAGGAGGAGGAGGAGAGGAGGAGGAGGAGAGAGGAGGAGGAGGAGGAGGAGGAAGAGGAATGAGAGAGAGGAGGGTATGAGGAGGAGGAGGAGAGGAGGAGGAGGAGGAGGGAGGAGGAGGAGGAGGAGGAGGAGGAGGAGGAGGAGGAGGAGGGGGAGGAGGAGGAGGAGAGGGACCAGCAGCAGCAGCAGGACGACGAAGAACAGAAGGAGGAGGAGGAGGAGGAGGACGGCCAGATTGTTTTGGATGAGGATGGGAGATAAGGGCTTTTCCTCTTCTCCCTCGTCTTCTAGGGCCGTATTCTTTACACATATCTTGCGATTTTTCTGCTAACTCGTCCAGTCTCCGCTCCTCTCCCCCCTCCTGCCACCACTGCTGTTTCCCGACCTCATTCCTCCTACTGCCCCTACCTCCCCTTCCCTCTTCCTCCTCATCGATCCTCCTCGTCCCCTGTACGTCTCCTCCTCTTCCCCTGGAGGTTCCTCTGGGGGTCTGAAGAGGTCCCTGGAGATCCCCAGAGCCCTCGGGAGGCCCAAGATGGGTCGAAACCGGCCAAAGCCTTCCAAGTGTCTCGGCCCTCGATCCTGCAACGTTAGGCCGCAAATGCGTAGTGGCCATACACATTGTGCGCACCTCGCTGTCCTGCACCTCGCTGTGCTGCGGCTCGCTCTGAGATCGCCCCGCGGCCCCCTCTTCCTTCCCCCCCGCTGCCCTGGCGCCTCCATCCACTTGGGAGTAGCCTCAGAGGCGACAGGCCGGAGGTGCCTCAGGCTGCACCTCCCTCTCCTCCTCCTCCTCCTCTTCCTCCTCCTCCTCCTCCTCTTTTTTTCATTGCTTGTTTTCTTCATCATCTTCTACTCCTCCTTCTCCTTCTCCTTCCTTCCTTCCTTCCCCCTCCGCTTCCTTCTCCTCCTCTTCGTTTTCTACCTCTTTCCATTCATCGTCCTCCTCCTCTTCCTCCCTCCTCCCTCCTCCCTCCTCCCTCTTCCCTCTTCCCTCTTCCCCCACTCTTCCTCATTCCTTTTTTCCTTCCCTCCTCCTTCGCCCTTCCTTCTCCGTCCTCCTGCCCTCTTCCTCTTTCTCCTTCTCCTCCTCCGCCTCCTTCTCCTCCTCCTCCTCCTCGTCGTGCTCCTCCTCCTCCTCCTCCTCCTCCTGCTCTTTCCCCCTCTCCCCTCTCCTCCCTCGCCTTCCTCTTCCCCTCGTGGTCAACTTCCTCCTCCTCCTCCTCCCCCTCCTCCTCCTCCTCCTCCTCCTCTCTCTACTCTCTCTCACTCTCCTCTCTCACCTCTCTCCTTCTCTTCCTTCTCCTCCCCTCCTCCTCCTCCTCCCTCCTCCTCTCCTCCTCCTCGTGGTCCTCTTCCTCCTCCTCCTCCTCCTCCTCCTCCTCCTCCTTTTCCTCCTCCCCTTGTGGTCCACTATCTTCCTCGTCCCCTGCAGCCCCTCCTTTCCCTTCTTTGGCCAGCCTCCTGCCCCGCCCCCTCCTCCCACTTCACCTCCCCACCTCCTCCTTCTCTTCCTCCTCCTCCTCCTACCACCCCCTGGATTAAAAAGTTGAGATCGGAGCTACACCGAAAGAACCGCATCCTGGTATTCGTCCGTCGTTCGGCTTTCGAGCCGCGACTTTCGATCGGGACTGGATCCTGGGAAGTCGATGGTCGCTGTTCGACAGAACCTCTATCCTCGACCCTCGAAGTATCTGGGGCCCTCGATCCTCGATCCTCGAGCCTCGATCGAACCATGATCATGGATGTTCGATCGGCCAGGCATTCTGGAGCCTGGAGTTTCGATGAAGCCTGGAACATCGGTTCTCGATCGTCGCTCTTCGATCGGCCATCCAGCGTCGAACTTCGACGGATCGTGGCCGCTCGATCCTGGCTCCTCGATGTCCGAACGGCCCTGGATCCTCGACCCTCGATCTCCGACCCTCAATCGCTAGGTGGTTGTCGAACTTTGATCGGCCGTGGAACCCAAAGCCTCGTTTCCGATCGATATGGGTTCGCTCTTCCACAGTCGGTCCTGGGTCATCGATCGTGTATCCTCGATCATCGATCCTGGATCGTCGATTCTGGACCGTACATCCTGGGTCAACCGCGTCGCCCCAAAATGACCCTGGGATCGAACCTCCCACAGGGGGGCCTGCGACCCGACGCGACCTCAAGATGGCCTCAAGATGACTCCAAGACAAACCTGTGAACCGAACGATGCAACGGCCATCCCTGCGGACATCCGCCCAGGCGCAGATAGGACCGCGCGCGCGAGGCTGTGGCAACTGGAATCTGACTTGCACGGAGAGCATGCGACACGGAACAATCCAATACTGTGATGATAAGAGGAGAGAGTGGGAAGAGGAATAGGTCCGCGGCGTCTGTGTGAGCGTACATGAGACCAGAAACTCGAATGTCAGGAAGTCTCAAGCGAAATCGTCGTTTTCTGGTGGCATGAGATGCGACAAAAAGTAATGTGTGAGGAAGTCCCACGCGAAATCGCCACTGTCTGGCGGCCTCAAAGGGGACCGGAATATTTTTTTGAGGAAGTCCCACGCGGAATCGCCACTTTCCGGTGGCATGGCAGAATTTCCGGTCGCCCTGGAAGGCGACCGGAAACTTTTTTTGAGGAAGTCATAGGCAGAATCCCACTTTCCGGTCGGAGCCCCATTTGGCCTTGATAATATTAAAAGGGATGATGGAGGCACCGGAAACTCCGGAATTGGCAACAAATCCAACATTGTCCCGGGGCCCCGCTGCCTAACGGGAGGCAAACCACGTCTACCTCGGCCCCTGCGGTCTCCACTTTTTAATCCAGGGGGTTGTATTCCTCCACCCTCTTCTCCTTTTCCTCTCTCTTCTCCTCTCTTCCTCTTTCTTCTTCCTCCTTCCTCTTTCCTCATCCCTCCTTGCCCCTTCCTCTCCCCTTCCCTACTTCCCCGGGCGCGGCTCAGCCCTTGCGTTCCCCTTCCCGGGCTGGGGCTCCCGCCTGCCAGGAGTTGGCCGACTGCCTGATCTGGGCAATCTTCCGGCCCTCCTTCCGCATAGCGTTCATCTCGCGGACCCGCGGGGCGGGCGCGCGAGCCTGGGCCGCTCCGTGTTCGGCGGCAGGGGAGGAAGGACGAGCAGAAGGGAGGAGGAGGAGGAGGAGGAGAAGGAGGAGGAGGAAGAGGAGGATGAGGAGGAGGAGGAGGACGAGGAGATGGAGGAGGAGGAGGAGGAGGAGGAGGAGGAGGAGGAGGAGGAGGAGGAGGAGGAGGAGAAGGCGGAGGCGGAGGAGGAGGAGGAGGCTGAGGAGGAGGAGGGGGAGGAGGAGAACGCAGAGGAGGGGGAGGAGGAGGAGGAGGAGGAGGAGGAGGAGGAGGAGGAGGAGGAGGAGGAGGAGGAGGAGGAGGAGGAGGAGGAGGAGGAGGAGGAGGAGGAGTGGAGGTGGAGGGAGGTGGAGGAGGAGGAGGAGGAGGAGGAGGAGGAGGAGGAGGAGGAGGAGGAGGAGGAGGAGGAGGAGGAGGGAGGAGGACAAGCTAGGTGCGCTCGCGTCATATCTGACATCCTACCCCTCCCTCCCATCCCTTACCATGGCGTAGATCCCCTCTCTACTCGCACAGTCGGATGTCGAGCAGGGCAATGATCCCGAAAGGGTACGCGATGCATTGTAGAGCACGGCATGGCATGGCGTAGAAGAGCACCGCAAAGCGTAGTATCAACCTAGCATTGCATTCCACGCCGTGGCATGGCACGGGAAATGACGCCAGCGCTGCAGCGGGAGCACGAGTCGAAACGAGCGGAAGCGCGGAAATGAGGCCAGCGCCTCAGCGGGAGCACGATTCGGAACGAGCGGAAGCACGGAAATGAGGCCAGCGCTGCACCGGAAGCACGATTCGGAACGAGCGGGGTCCCGAAAATGAGGCCGGCGCCTCAGCGAGAGCAGCATTTTGCAAAAAAATGCAGGCGAAAACCCAATTCTGGGGAAACCTGTGTGTGAAAAACAGTACGCGGGGGGGGTCGGACACTTTCAGGCCGTCATCGGGGGAAGAGGGAGAGTAGTATTCATATTGAGTAATTGTGGAGGAGGAGGAGGGGGAGGAGGAGGATTAGGAGGAGGATGAGGAGGATGATGATGATGATAGGAGGAGGAGGAGGAGGAGGAGGAGGAGGAGGAGTGGGGAGGGGAGGGTGGATGGGGAAGGGAGGAAAGAGGAGGAGCAGGAGGAGGAGGAGGGGGCGGAGAAGGAGGGGGAGATGGATGGGGGAGGGAGGAGGATGAGGATGAGGATGAGGAGGAGGGTGAGTGGGGGCTAAGGGGGCGGGTGGTGAAGGTGAGGGTGGGGAGGAGGAGGAGGAGGAGAAGGAGGAGGAGGAGGAGGAGGAGGAGG